>JBBGZY010001005.1:2470000-2712500 GCA_037952925.1 Lithobates clamitans
GCGTACGGGACCCCGAAAACCAAGCACCGCCTTCAGGCTTTCTAAGGGCGTGAATTTTTGATTTCACTCTTTACTGCCTATCACAGTTTCGGAGGCCATGGAATGCCCAGGTGGCACAAACCCCCCCCAAATGACCCCATTTTGGAAAGTAGACACCCAAAGCTATTTGCTGAGAGGTATAGTGAGTATTTTGCAGACCTCACTTTTTGTCACAAAGTTTTGAAAATTGAAAAAAGAAGAAAAAAAATGTGTTTTCTTGTCTTTCTTCATTTTCAAAAACAAATGAGAGCTGCAATATACTCACCATGCCTCTCAGCAAATAGCTTGGGGTGTCTACTTTCCAAAATGGGGTCATTTGGGGGGGGGGTTTGTGCCACCTGGGCATTCCATGGCCTCCGAAACTGTGATAGGCAGTGAAGAGTGAAATCAAAAATTTACACCCTTAGAAATCCTGAAGGCGGTGATTGGTTTTCGGGGCCCCGTACGCGGTTAGGCTCCCAAAAAGTCCCACACATGTGGTATCCCCATACTCGGGAGAAGCAGCTGGATGTATTTTGGGGTGCAATTCCACATGGGCCCATGGCCTGTGTGAGCAATATAACATTATATCATTTAGTGACAACTTTTTGTAAATTTTTTTTTTTTTTTTTTTTGTCATTATTCAATCACTTGGGACAAAAAAAATAAATATTTAATGGGTTCAACATGCCTCTCAGCAATTTCCTTGGGGTGTCTACTTTCCAAAATGGGGTCATTTGGGGGGGGGGTTTGTACTGCCCTGCCATTTTAGCACCTCAAGAAATGACATAGGCAGTCATAAACTAAAAGCTGTGTAAATTCCAGAAAATGTACCCTAGTTTGTAGACGCTATAACTTTTGCGCAAACCAATAAATATACGCTTATTGACTTTTTTTTACCAAAGACATGTGGCTGAATACATTTTGGCCTAAATGTATGACTAAAATTGAGTTTATTGGATTGTTTTTATAACAAAAAGTAGAAAATATCATTTTTTTTTAAATTTTCGGTCTTTTTCCGTTTTATAGCGCAAAAAATAAAAACCGCAGGGGTGATCAAATACCATAAAAAGAAAGCTCTATTTGTGGGAAGAAAAGGACGCAAATTTCGTTTGGGTACAGCATTGCATGACCGCGCAATTAGCAGTTAAAGCGACGCAGTGCCAAATTGGAAAAAGACCTCTGGTCCTTAGGCAGCATAATGGTCCGGGGCTCAAGTGGTTAAGGAAGCTGGTGAGTGTCTGCATGATCACAATACGTGACACAAGCACCCGGTCACCACGGAAATACAAGTAGCAGATGCATGTTGAACTCACCTGCCCAGTTTTAAAGAAACGCCAAAGAATTCACAAGGACTGTTTATTTTTATTTCCACCTATGTTGCACTGAGCACGAGTCAGTTTTTTTTTTTTTTTTTTTCAGCCAGTCTATTAGAAGTGTGTGATAACATTAAGCTAAACAATCTATAAGGATTGTATAACTATCATTATAGCTGCACTGTACACCTAATATTATTAGTGTTTGATATTTTTCTAATTATATGGAGTCACTTTTAATTTTTTATCAGCTGGTATTTTCTCCCTCTTTTTCCCGTCCCCCCCCCCCCTTTTTTCTTCCTCTTCCCCCCCCCCCCCCTCTCCCACCACTCACAGTGAATCACTCTTCACATGGTAGTTTTTGTATGGTATTTAAGGACAGCGCCACAACTACTTATTTAACCTTTTATTTTGGTACCATGACTATGTCAATATATGAACAGATTGGGCGTGCAGTATGACATGAGTACAGATGCCCTTTTGGCCTCAATAAAAGTCATTTTGAAGGAGGGGAAAGACGAGACTCTCTGCTCAAGTTATAGGCCAATATCCCTTTTGAATGCCGACACGAAACTATATGCAAAAGTCTTAGCCACAAGGATAAAAAATCTGATGAATGAACTGGTTCACCCGGATCAGGTTGGATTTATCCCGGTGAGGTAGGGAAGAGACAAAGGCGTAAGTACTTTGCTCCTTCTCCAGGAAATAAAGACTAGTGGGTCCCCAGGTCTATTCCTGACGATAGATGCGGAAAAAGCCTTCGACAGGGTAGACTGGGGAATTATGATAAAATCACTGGAATCTATGGGACTGGGTCCTAGAATGATCCAGTGGATCCAAACCCTATGTAAACATCCAACGGTGGCTATTAAAATTAATGGAGAGCTGTCTGCCCCCTTTGAAATGAAAAATGGGACGAGACAGGGGTGTCCCCTCTCTCCGTTACTTTTTGTACTAAGCTTGGAATCCCTTCTTTCAACGTTCCGAACCAACGTAGACATAGGAGGTATTAAGATCGGGGATGAAGAACATAAATTGGCAGCATTTGTCGATGACCTTTTATTTTATATATCTAACCCTAGGATTACTTTACCAAATTTATTTGGAGAACTGTCCAATTTTAAAATAAACCCTAACAAATTCGAGAGTCTAAACGTAAATATAAGTAAACAAGAAGAACAGCGTCTTCAAAAGGAATTTCAGTTTCCTTGGAAGAAGGAGGGCTTAAAATATTTGGTGATAAAGTTGATGACTTCCCTTAGAAAAAAATCTACAAAGTTAAATATATCCCTCTTTTGGACGAAATTAAAAACAAAATAAAAAAAATGTCATTAAGACCCCTGTCGTGGATAGGACGAATCAGCACGTTTAAAATTGTTATACTTCGGAAGATCACATATAAGTTTCAAATGTTGCCCATAGCACTTCTGCACTATTATTTCAAGACACTTAAATCTCTATATTAATGAAATTCATTTGGCAAAATAATCCCAGAATAACTTTTTCAGTTCTGCGACAGGAGAAAAAACAAGGTGGCCTAGACGTAAAAAAATATTATGCAGTAATACTATCACGAGTGGTGGAATGGGCCAGAGAGAAAAGTGAAAAATGGTGGGTTAAAATAGAAAATAATTTGTGTGAAGCACGGTTGAATAGTTTAATATGGAATCCCCCACAACACAGGGTATTGGGAGCCAAAACGCACGAGATTACACTTATTACACTCAATATATGGGATTTGATTCATAAACCAAGTAAATGGAAATATAATTCACCCTTAATTTGTTTGTAAGATAATTATTACTTTGCACCAGGGAAAAGGACAATAAGGAGGGAACTGGATAAAAAGAGATAATGTACAATTAAAGGATATAACTAATATGGGGAAAATAAGCACGTTTTTTGAGATGCAACAAAACACTGATGAAATATCGATTTAATGAATGGCGCTATCTCCAGTTAAAGCATTTTGTGGAAAACCTGCCTCAACCAATTAGAACAGTTGACGAATTAACGCCATTTGAGCAGTAATGTATAGTTAAAAAGGCAAAAAAGGATATTTCTCGGATTTACAGAATGTTGGCAATTGACGAACTGGAGACACCACCATTCTTAACGAAATGGGGAATAGAACTAGGGTCACTTGAGTATAAACACAAGATTGTGAAGATTTTGAACTTAACACATACCTCTGCCATAGATATTAGTACGGCTGAAATGAACTATACATGTTTGACTAGGTGGTATGCTACCCCTGACAAACTAAGTAAATATCACTTGGAAAAATCACATGAGTGCTGGAGAGGCTGTAAGGTCACTGGAACGATGGCTCACTTGTGGTGGAATTGTACCAAAATTAAAAAATACTGGAAAATATTCGTTGATTTTGGAAATTACAGGTAAAGCGGTTCTAGAAGACCCATGGATAGTTTTGTTCCATGGAATATAGGGCTCTGAAACATTATAGGGAATCAATAATACCCCACTTGCTGAATGCAGCGAAAGGTCTTTTACCTAAGAAATTTGCAGGAGGTAGAAAGAAAGCCCTTCATTACGGGATTGGGTCATGGCTGTAGAAGGTACGTACGAAATGGAGGGCCTGAGATATACTGGGCCTGATGTTAGTGAAGGGTTAATGGATAAATGGAACTGTTGGCAGGAGTTCAAGAAGAAGTGGAGATATGTTGAGGTTATGACTAGTGAAGATTAGAGAGAAAATTGATAACACTATAATTTGATTACCTTGAGAGAGGAGGGCCTGTGGGGGGGGGGGGGGGGGGTTAAATGTATTTTGAAGAAGAAAACTGTGTAGTGCAGTCTGTGTTACTTACCCCTTTTGCATATTGAATTGTAATTTGATAAAATTTAATAAAGAGATAAAAAAAAAATATTTTTCCAAATTCATAATTCGGCACTTATAGGTGTTATATTCATGGCAAGCTTGCAAAACATTTGGTTTTATGATTAGTCATAATAAATATAGTATGTGTGAATGACCTTGGTCAATTGATTTGATATTTTTCTTCATCTAAAGCTGAGTATTGCTAGAAGTTTCTGGTGTATGAGAATGACATAAAAGGTATCTTAGTATAGAATGTCATGAGAAGACAAAATAGACACTTTTTTTATTTAGTTAGAGGAATAATACATCTTTGTTTATATCCTGTTAAGTTAGTTTAGTGTAGTCTGTCATTTTAATAAGTATTAGTGTATAGTTAGTATATAGTTCATGTTGTTAAATTTGGTAATGTGTTCATATTAGTAGATGTTTGGTTACATGACATTACATGATCAGCACATTACTTCAAGTATAGAGTGTTACATGTGGGATTGTCAATCAAACTCCATATGACTCTGAGTTAGTATGTCCTTTTGTAAGTTAGCAGAAATGAATGTGTGCCATACAAGGTTCTACGTTTTTCTGAGGTTATGATGTTCACATGTAACATATAAAGTAGAGCTGCACAATTAATCATTAAAAAAATCGTGATCTCGATTCAACCCCCCTGACTATCTCTATTGCAGAGTTTGCCGTTTCTTTCGTATAACAGGTGGAGAGACTTATGCTCACTCAGCTGTCAAAAGAAAACAATCTGCAGTCTGCCAAGTTTTTAACATAAAACTTTGTAACTAACTCTTCCTTAGATCAAAGGGCTACACTTCTGTGTGTAAAGAAAAAATCCAGGCAGTCTGCCAAGTTTTTAATGTGTAAATGCAGGAAATTTAACCACTTTAAGTCTAAATCTTTTTCTGACACTTGTTTCTTAAGTTAAAATCAATATTTTTTGCTAGAAAATTACTTGGAACCCCCAACCATTACATATTGTAGCAGAGACCCTAGGAATAAAATGTCAATTGCTGCAATATTTTATGTCACATTGTATTTGCCCAGCGGTCTTTCAAATGCAAATTTTTGGGAAAAAATACACTTCAATGAATAAAAAAAAAAAGAAACCGTAAAGTTAGCCCAATTTTTTTGTCTTCATGTGAAAGATGTTACACCGCGAGAATCGTGAGAGAATCGTGATCTATCTATCTTAGCAAAAAAGTCGTGATTCTCATTTCAGCCAGAATCGTGCAGCTCTAATATAAAGCCAACGCTTCCATATTGAAGGTGGGACAAACACACACACCCACTAGGAGAGATGACACTGACGGATCCACTGACAAGTTGAAACAGCTGAATTCTCACAGAAGTCTAAGAACGTCATTTCCTGCTGCTTTTTGGTTACACAAAACAGCAAAACAGCATGGAGACAGAAGGCAGAAGCCATGAAGCACACATGCTTTTATAAGCTTGTCAAGTCTCTCACTTACGGCCAACAAAAGAATTGGGGATAACCGGCTTTAAGAGAGATACATGGAAGACCGGGTGCACCTTCAGGGAATTCAGTAGATCCAGCTCGTAGGCAACATCATTAATTTTCCTCCTTACCAGGAAGTGACCCAGGAACTTAGGGCTTAGTTTTTTGGATGGACATGGCTGTTTCAGATTGGCGGTAGATAACCATACTGGATTACCAGGTTCCAACACGAGTTCTCCACGCCTCTTTTTGTCAAACACCTTCTTATAACCTTCTTGGGCCTTGGCCATGGTATCTTGTAACAGCTTATTGTTCACCGAGAAGAAATTCAGGGTCTCCGATACTGCAGGAACAGAACATTCAGGTATTGATCCAGGTAAAAAGGTTGGATGAAAGCCATAGTTGGCATAGAATGGAGTCTGGTTGGTGGCTGAATGCAAGGAATTATTATAAGAGAACTCCGCAATAGGGAGTATTACTTTTATTATATTAATTATATACTTCTCCAGCGTCTGATTCGTCCTCTCAGTTTGCCCATTGGACTGGGGATGGTAGGCCGAGGAGAATGCCAACTCAATTTCCAAGGAGCCACAGAGGGCCTTCCAGAATCTGGAGGTGAATTGGACATCACGGTCAAACTATTCTTCGGAACTACATGCAGTCTGACAATTTCTTTAATAAACATATCAGCCGTCTCCGTGGCCGATGGGGTACCCTTCATTGGTTGAAAATGAGCCATTTTAGACAATCTGTCTACCACGACAAAGATGGAGGAGAAACCTTCTGATGGGGGGAGTTCAACGACAAAATCCATTGAGATCATGCTCCATGGTCTCTCTGGGACTGGAAGAGGTTTTAACAGTCCCCAAGCTCTGGCCCAGCTGGTTTTGCTTCTAGTGCAAGTATTGCAGGAATCAATTAACCTTCTACAATCCCTGATGAGATGAGGCCACCAGAAGGTACGTAGTACCAGATCACTCGTTTTTCGTGAGCCGAAATGTCCAGCTAATTTGTGATCATGACACAGTTCCAATACCTGTACCCTTAGTTCTTCGGGGACCACAATCTTGTTTTCATGCCAAAATAGGCCATCCTTGGAACAGGCCCCAGCGGGCGGCGTCGCCCCCATAGAAGCCCGTCTGATTCGAGAGATTAGATCTTCCTGAAGAAGCAAGAAATTCCCAGGGGGAAGGATGGTATCTGGAGGTGCGTTTTTTTCCGAATCATGGAACATTCGTGAGAGTGCGTCAGATTTAATATTTTTGGATCCGGGTCTGAAGGTGACATGGAACTGGAATCGAGAGAAAAAAAGTGCCCATCTGGTCTGCCGGGGTCTTAACCTCTTAGCCGTTCTCAGGTATTCCAGGTTTTTATGGTCTGTGTAGACCAGTATGGGATAAGCAGCACCCTCCAGAAGGTAACGCCATTCCTCCAAGGCCGCCTTAATAGCTAGGAGTTCACGGTCACCCACATTGTAGTTTCTCTTGGAAGGTGAGAGTTTTCGTGAGAAAAACCCCACAGGGTACAGAAATGCTTTGGTGCCTTGTCGTTTGTGAGAGTACGGCCCCTACTGCAATTTCCGAAGCATCAACTTCCAACACAAATGGTAGAGCTGGGTTGGGGTGTTTTTAAAATAGTGGCTGAGGTAAATAGAGCCTTAGGAGTCCAGCAAAACCGAATTCCTTGTTTGGTAAGTTCAGTAATAGGAGCGATTATCAAAGAGAACCCTTTTATGAATTTTCTATAGAAGTTGGCAAAGCCAATAAAACGTTGTACCCCTTTCTTATCAATAGGTGCAGGCCAGTCCAGGATAGCAGATACCTTTTGGGGATCCATCTTGATGCCCTCAGGGGAGATGATCAGCCCCAGAAACTGAATGCATTGAAGCTCAAACTCACATTTCTCAAGTTTTGCATAGAGCCCATGTTGCTTAAGTCGGGTGAGAACATTTTGCACATGCCTGCAGTGGTCGGTCAGAGAGGCGGAGAAAATCAAAATATCGTCCAGATAGACTATGACATAGAGGTCTAGGAAGTCACGGAATACGTCGTTGACAAAGTGCTGGAAGGTGGCTGGTGCGTTGCACAGGCCAAAGGGCATGACAAGGTACTCATAGTGCCCAAATCGAGTACGAAAAGCTGTTTTCCACTCATCCCCTTCTCTTATTCGAATTATGTTGTATGCCCCGCGGAGATCCAGCTTGGTGAAAACTCTTGTGGTTCCCAGTTTCTGGAATAACTCGGGTACTAAGGGTAACGGGTATCTGTTCTTTACAGTAATTTTGTTTAATTCCCGGTAGTCGATACAGGGACGTAGGGTGTGGTCCTTCTCCACGAAGAAAATGCCTGCATCGGCTGGAGATATGGAAGAGCGGATAAACCCTTTCTTTAAGTTCTCGTCAATTTAGTTTTTTAAGGTGCCAGCTCCTGCTCATTTAGTGGAAAAATCCTTCCAAAGGGAACTTCGGTTCCAGGTAAAAGTTCTTTTGGGCAGTCATAAGGCCTGTGAATTGGAAGAGTCTCTCCCCCCTTCTTACTGAAGACATCCTGGAAGTCCCGATAGGCCTCGGGAAGAGATGGGCAAAGTTTGGTATCCAAATCCAAACAAAGACATTGAGTCGGTGAGACGGGGGTCCCACGTAAGCAATGTTGCCTGCAGTAGTCAGATGAGAATTGGATTCTTTCTGTGGACCAGTCAATGCTGGGGTTCTGTGCCTGTAGCCAGGGCATTCCGAGAATGATTGGGAAGAGAGGGGAGGAGATGACATCCAAACGTAAGAATTCCTGATGTTCCGGGCCTATGGTGGCCAGTAGCGGAACAGTCTCACAGGTGACTGGACCTGAACTAAGGGTAGAGCCATCAGCTAGGAATACTGCAAGACCCTGGGTCTTAGGTTGAAGAGGAATGCCATGATTATTGACAAAGGTTTGATCGATGAAGCCACTGCATGCTCCAGAGTCAATAATGACCGACACCGGGATGTTCTTTCCGGGAAGCTGTAATACAACAGAGATAGTCAAATGGTTACCAGGTTAGGGCAAAACAGATACACAAGCGGAAGAAGACGCCAGACACTTGCGTATCTTGTTAGGGCAGGTCCTCACAAAATGTCCTTGTTCCCCGCAATACAGGCATAGGTTGTGAGTACGTCTGCGCATCTTCTCTTCTGGGGTAAGGGATGACCGGAGCAGACCAAGCTGCATGGGTTCAGGTGCTTCCGTGGGTGAAGTAGAGGAGAGAGGCAATTGGTTGGGGGAACTGGGAACTCTGGGGAGCATCCAAATAGGACGAGGGTGACCAGAGGACCTCTCAGAGCGTTTCTCTCTCAGACGTCGGTCAATTTGTATAGATAGGTTAATAAGTTCATCCAGAGTCTGGGGTATCCCAACACGTGCCAGTTCATCCTTAACGGGATCAGATAACCCCATCCGAAATTTGATGACGCAAGGCAGCGTCGTTCCACTCTGTATCAGAGCTCCAACGACGAAACGCCGTAGTCTTCCGCCGCTCTGCGGCCTTGCTGCAGGGAATGCAGGGCTGCCTCAGCAGTTGTAGTAAGTTGAGGGTCCTCGTACAATTGGGACATTGCCAGGAAGAAAGCGTCCAGGGTATCTAAGGATGTGGACTTCTGCTCCAGTAAATGATGAGCCCAAGTCTGGGGCTCGTCGGACAGCAGAGCAATGACAAATCCCACCTTAGTGGCGTCCAGAGAGAACGTGCGAGGCTGTAGCGCAAAGTAAAGCTCGCAGGCGTTACGAAAGGCCCGGTATTTGCGATGATCTCCAGTAAATTTCTCAGGTGTGGGTACCCTGGGTTCCGGAGGGAGCATTATTACGGAGGGTGCTGAGAAGAGTCCGGCAGATGGTGCCCCTTGGGTGGGGGGGGAGGAGCAGCTGAGAGGGCTTGGACCTGACCCTCTAATCTGGTGTAGCCTTCTTGTAGGCTCTTGACTGCTTGGATAAGGCCCGCAAGGTGCCTACAAAGTTCATCCATGGGGCCTGCCCGGACTCAGTCATGGCTGCCTGATACTGTCAAGTCTCTCACTTACCAGACCGGAGAGTCCACTTGGGCAGAGGGTAGGCTCCCTTACGTATCCGACTCGCGGCCCCTGGTAGAGCAGACAGGAGGCCCACGAGTGCGGAGTGGTATGAGAGCCTGTGCAGGAGTCCGTGTTCCAGAGGTTAGCAGTCTTCAAACCGCAGATGATAGTCAGCGGCACAGACAACAGATGCTGAACAGGAGCTGGAGACAGGTTAGTGCACAAGCTGGGTTTGGCAACAGGCGGGCAGCAGAGGTACAGAAGGAGCAGGCAGAAGCGAAGTCAAAACAGGCCGGGGTCAAATGCAGGCGGAGGTCAGGAGAGTCCAAAAGGCAAGCCGGGTCATCAACAGATCAGGAACACAGGAATCACAGGAACTAGGAACAGGAAACGGGAACTAGGCACAGAGCTGTTGATCAGGCAGCACTGATCAGAGGGAGAAGCAAGCCTAAATAGGCTGATTGCCGCGTTCGTGCATGCCCTGTTACGCATAGGCGCCCGCGCACGTGCCCGAGCGCGCCCCCGGACAGCGGCATGCACACCAGCGCCACCAGGCGAACGCATAGCAGCGCCCATAGGCATACGTGCCCGTGCACCACCGCGTCCACCGGGGCCAGCCGGCATGCCAACACCAGTGCCCATAGAAGCAGGCGCCCGAGCACCCGCAGGAAAGCGTGCACCAACGCCCAATCAGGTAAGCTCTCTGACAAAGCTTATTACAGCTTTTATAACTATTATTTTTCGTATATTTTTACCTACACTGAACTGAACTATTCTACTTTTTACATTGTATTTATGATGCCAACTGTGTGAAAATAAACTCACACTTTGTTTTAAGTCAGTCTATCAATGCTATTCATCCAGAAACGCCCTTGAGATACAAGAATATTAGATATTATTTCTATTCTTCAGTGGCTCGGCAGCCACTCGGCTGTTATTACGAGCAGCGAGAGGGGACACCCCCCCTCCCGCCGCCTTCTGCCGCTCGCCAAGGCTCTCCCGAGAAACCAACCGGCACTTCCGCCGGCTGGCTGAAGACCCGAACAAAGCCGATTCTTCGTTCGGATCTAGTAATCTGGAATTAATGTCATGACATCACTTCCCGGATTGCCAGCATCTTAAAGGCGCCAGTTTTAAAAAAATAAAGTATTCAAAAACGCCGATCTTGACGTTTTGAATACTTTGAAGTGCAAAGAAGGGGTTTGGGGTCTTATAGACCCCCGATCTCTCCATAAAAAGTACCTCTCACATGCCTATTACTGTCACAAGGGATGTTTTACATTCCTTGTGACAGCAATAACTGATAAAAAAAAAAAGTTAAATTAGTTTTAATTGTTTTTTTACATGTACAAAATATCGGCAAAAAATATCGGCTATCAGAGAGGATGCCGCAAAAACAATATCAGTCGATCCCTAATTTTTGAGTTCGTCTGGAGCAGTGTCTGGCTCTGAGTAACACATACATAGCTAAGAAGATCCACCAACAAGGGGCTTGAGGTTGCCAATCCTAGATATAATATTATGAAGCAAATATCCCCCAGACAAATAAGGACTTTATAGGCAACAAGGAAAAGGGGTCTAAGGAAAATGTTATAAAAATGCTAATTTTATTTATTGATTTGTAGAAAATATAAAATTATTCAGGTGCAGACATTACCAAAAAAAGTTAAAAAGCAGCAAGTATACAAAGGCTCAATCGTTAATGCGTGGCAATTGTAGACATTCGGCCCGACGCGTTTCAGAACACTTGTGGGGTCCCTTTTTATCAGATGCGTTCAAGACAAGATGAAATTACCATAGCATATTCTAAACAGTAAAAAAACTGAAAAATGATAATAGTAATAGTATTGAAAAAGAAAAAAAAATAATAAAGTATGTACATCATAAACAGAGGGCAAGAGGTGGGAGCATCATTGAGACCAAGATTGGGAGATCAGCTATCGATTGGATGAACTTGGTGCAATATACACCTCCAAAAAAATGTGCTAGCTGATGCAGTGCGGGCGTAAAATCACACCAAACGCCATGAAGTAGTATGAAATGGAGATCACTATTTGGTTATACGAAACCAAGAGGTCTGCATAGTTAAGTGCAAATTGATTTAGGGTGGATAATGACACAATTAACAAAAACAAAACGTGTCTGCAAAAAAAGTATAAAATATCTTATAAGTGTGTAAAGCTCATAGGGAAACAGGTGATATTTTTCACTCCAGTGATATTAATATGGGTATATGCTTATTTAAGAAACCCGCCCTCCTTTTTGACAAAAGCATTCATTATTGGACACCAATGTTCACAATAATAGCCAAAGTTAAGGGTAGGAACATTGTATTAATCATTGATGAAAGTATAAATATATAGATGAGTCTTTGTACTAGTAATAGGTACAAAATATATCCTAAAAAAAATTGGTGTTAGCAAGCCTGAAGTTTATCAGAAGCAAACAGATACCGGTACTTCATATAGGTACCTGTTAAGGCATTAAAAACAACCCCCTGGATCAGACCATTGAATCAGCACATAAGCAGTAAGTTGGGCGGCTAATATTCAAGAGCAGACAGGGTAAGCTATAGTTAGTGTCATGAAAGAGAAATTCTAACAAGAGAACTGAATATTCCACCAACCTTGCAGAGTGATCCCCAGCTTGTGCAGCATGTTTGTCCTGGTATGAATAGAGGAGACTAGTACTCCCAATTAGGACATGTGTTTTTATAGTGAGAGACGCCAGCGCGTGTGCAGTGTCCCATGCTGCGCACGCTGTGTCAAGAGAGATGCAAGGTGTGGGCGGGCTTAACAGCGTGACCGGCACTATACAACAGCCTCCTCCATACCTCTAACCAATAGGGGAGGGTGAGGGGAGGGGCTGCGCCGGTAAACAACTGCATATGTTCGCATCCTCTATGTACAGTAAAACAGAGGAAGCGGGCAAGAACTGACGATCAGAGCTGCGAAGCAGGCGCATGAAGGCGCCACCAGCAAAGCCAATATAGGGGTGCTAATGGTGCGGCTAGGCAACGCTGATTATGTATAGTGGTATATCCAAGCGGAGTTAGGTGACTTCAGTGTTACCATTGCAATAAATACCTATGGGCATATAATAAGCCCATAGGTATGCATTTAAAAAAGAGACACACAAAGCCCAGTACAATATCACCATAGCCACAATCGCCAGATTAACTCATATGGGCCGCAATCAGCATGACAGGAAAGCATACGTCTCCCTTAGTGTTGCAACAGCCTATTGTATACAGACACGGGGTGCAGTACATCGCATACATCAGCAGCGTATCCTAAACGTGGTCTCAAGGGATTATTTGGTCTATCACATTGGACCATACAGTGGAGGATTTGTAATACATGCCAGAAACACAGTTCAGCAGTGACATTAATGGGATAAACCTGTTAGAGATAGAAGATCATCTATTATCTTCGTAAAATACTAAAGGGCACATGTGTGGCATATTGTGAAGAGGATTCTCCCATTTATTTTGCAATGGACATTATTCCTAGAGGAATTTAAAGCGTAATATAGAGGATACCAAAATTCCTACAGATCTTTTTCACATACCCCTGATTGAAAACCTTCCAAGAAAGGCCTAAAACTAAGTTGGGTATTGAGGCCTGGAAAAAGAGTAGCGTTTAACTCCACAATTTCTCCTCAGCCTGAGGTATTGGCTATACGGGATAGATTGGATGAGAGCTCTAGGATGTGCACTGGAGGCATAGAGGATGGTATTTCACGCAGTAGGCTTCCTGAACAGACCACTGGAGAGAGTACCATCTTCGTTCCTGGAAATGGTAACATCCAGGAATGTGAATAGTAAAGAACCAAAGGACATAGTAAAAAACAGGTTAAAGTTGTTTTTGTTGATGGTCAGCAGGAAGGTGTTGAGTAAATCCACTGATCCCTCCCAGATGAGGATGTCATCGATGTACCTATACCAATGAGTAATATGGCACATCAACGTAGCAACGTAGCAAAATCTTCATCATCTACGAGGGACCGATCCCACTCCCCCAGGTACAGGTTAGCGTAGGATGGGGCACAACAAGTCCCCATCGCTACTCCCTGCACCTGAAGGTAGTGGGAGCCATGGAAAGAAAAACAGTTGTGTGACTGAATTCCAAAGAGGCAGTGGTAAACTGCCAGGTTTTCATCCTTGAGGGACTGTGCGAGTACGTGCTTCAGTCTCGACTCCCTGGTGGTATGGGATCGAGCTGTACAATGCTTCGACATCCACAGCCACCAATAGAGTGTCTGGGGTAAGTTGGATGCCTTCTAGATTTTTTTTTTTAGAAGATGTATCGTATATTTTATACAAGATGGGATATTTTGTACGTAGGATCTCAGTTGGGCATCTACAAATTCGGTGATGCTTCCATTTCCTGAGATGATTGGTCTGCCCGGTGGAGTTTGTACATTTTTGTGTACTTTTGGCAGACTGTAAAAAGTAGGGATCCTAGGATGTTTGGTGCGTACATATTCCCATGTTTCCTTATTGATTGCCCCATTTGAGAAGCTCTCATCCACTAGGGAGTAGAAGTCGTCTTTGTATTTTTCAATAATACTTCTAGAGATTCTCTTGTACCACGTGCTGTTTTGTAGGATCTTGTTACACATTTCCTGGTATTGGTCATTTGTCATTATGACAATGTCCCCCCCCCCCCCCCCCCCCCCCCCGTCCGCTGGCTTGATGGTTAGATCATGAATTCAAGCTGTTCCTCAGCACGTTGTTGCAATGCACTCATGTTGTTGGTGTTGTCAAATGGATCACTAGGGTTGGATTCTTCCAGTAGATTTATTAACATTTCTAATGCTTTGTCTGTTTCAGCGTTTTTAATTTTTTCTTTTTCATCTTCATTTCTTTCTGTTTTTTTAGTTGTCTCGGTTGTCTGATTTTTAGAATATAGACTTTTAAAGCATAGCCGTCTTGCAAACAGTTGGACATCTTTGATGGTATCAATGGTGTCCATGTCTGAATCCGGGCAGAAGTTCACACCCTTGCATAGGACAGATACTTCAGCTTCTGAAAGTACCTGATTGGTTTGGTTGATAATGTTTGGGGTGTCAGAGCTATCTGTAGGTAAGTCACTTAGTTCCATCTTCTGTTCATGTCAGGGTTTATCCACTTGTGTTGTGGTATCGCTTGTATCATGTGGGAGGGGTGTTCCCACATGCGTAGTGACAGGTAGCCTGTCACCTGTAGGTCCTGCCATCCGGGATCCTGCTGCACCACGTACAGTGCCTCTGCTCGAATTAGAAGTATTTCCAAATAAGGTGTGGAGTGTTGTTGAGACGGTGATGGATCAATCATGTTTCTTGGGTACGGTGTCGTCTCCAGAACGTGAGCGTTTTGTCTTCTGACTTTTTTTGTCAATTCTCTGTGATTTCTGTGAGAATGAAGAGGATGCTGATGAATCAAGTGTGAAGT
This sequence comes from Lithobates clamitans, assembly GCA_037952925.1. Classification (NCBI taxonomy): domain Eukaryota; kingdom Metazoa; phylum Chordata; class Amphibia; order Anura; family Ranidae; genus Lithobates; species Lithobates clamitans. Next base: position 2,485,112 of record JBBGZY010001005.1, read on the forward strand.
CAGATTCTTTTTCATAATGTTTTTTTCTGTCTGGTATTTGAAGGATTCGATTTGCTATTCTGCTGCCATCTGTATGCCTTCCCTTCCTGGAAGGCTCTTTGATCCCGCCAAAATTTCTTCTCTTTTTGTAGCTAGCATCTCTCCAGTAAATGCCTCCAAATGATTTTTGACTTCCTCCTCTTGTTCTCTAAAAATCGCAAATTTTTTTAAGGGTTGTAATTTGTTGTAGATTAGATCAATATCTTTGTCCATGGCAACAATGCGTCTCTGGTACTCCTCGATGAGGAGTTGCTACAAATCAATAAATACAATTATCATTTTTATAACATTTTCCTTAGACCCCTTTTCCTTGTTGCCTATAAAGTCCTTATTATTTATCTGGGGGTTATTTGCTTCATAATATTATATCTAGGATTGGCAACCTCAAGCCCCCTTGTTGGTAGATCTTCTTAGCTATTTATACATTTATTCTAGGGTAGAAAATACCCACCCCCCTTGTTTCCATCCAAGGAGGTTCTCTATATACCAATTTGTTCCTACACCGCATTCGGAACACTTTTGAATATATAGAATTATTCATTTCCATGTGATTTTGATATGTTTTGATGATCCTAGATTGGAGTATAACTTCTAATACCAATGTAAAGGCTCTGTTGCTGAACATTCATTATTATTTCATGCTTGGATGTTTTTTACCTAGCAATTTTTTGTTTTTCGCCTTTTGTTTCTTGTTTGTGTTGTACTATACAAATTTCTTTCTTCCCTGTTCTATCATGTTCCGGGGACAAGAATGGGAGGCCCTGATGGCAGGCTATTACAAAGGCCATGATGAGAGGGAATCTAACCACACTGAGGTACGGTCTCTCTTTACTCAACTTAAAGTGGTAGAGAAGAAGGCTGCATGCTTTTGGCACATTGAGGGTTTTTCAAGATACTTGCGAGAGAATGTGAACCCTTTTGGTTTGAGAATCCAGATTTTTCCCACTTTAGAAGACCTTGATGCATCTTTTAAACTAAAGTGGGAAAAAAATCTACAAAATTATACCATGGTAATGATGCAACTCCTCATCGAGGAGTACCAGAAACCCATCGTTGCCATGGACAAAGATATTGATCTAATCTACAACAAATTACAACCCTTTAAAAAATTGGGGATATTTAGAGAACAAGAGTAAAGAGTCAAAAATCATTTGGAGGCATTTACTGGGGAGATGCTGGCTACAAAGAAGAAATTTTGGCGGGATCAAAGAGCCTTCCTGGAAGGGAAGGCATACAGATTGCAGCAGAATAGCAAATCGAATCCTTCAAATACCAGACAGAAAAAACATTATTATGAAAAAGAATCTTACTTCACACTTAATTCATCAGCATCCTCTTCATTCTGACAGAAATCACAGAGAATTGACAGAAAAAGTCAGACAAAACTGGAGATGACGCCATACCCTAGAAAAGTATGATTGATCCATCACCGTCTCAACAACACTCCACACCTTCATTATTTGGAAATACTTCTTATTCGAGCAGAGGCACTGTACGTGGTGCAGCAGGATCCCGGATGGCATGACCTACCGGGATGGCTACCTGCCACTACTCATGTGGGAACACCCCTCCCACATGATACAACAAGCGATAACACAACACGAGTGGATAAACCCTGACATGAACAGAAGATGGAACTAAGTGACTTATCTACAGATAGCTTTGACACCCCAAACATTAGCAACCTAACCAATCATGTACTTTCAGAAGCTGAAGTATCCGTCCTATGCAAGGGTTTGAACTTCTAAGTGTAGATAGAATACTGCGCTAACAAAGTAAAAAATGAAGCTGCAACTAAAAACTTGGGGAGGAGGAGCTACATTCTGACGTCACCGCTGCACGTCCAGATCTGAAGCCGGCCAGCTTTCCCATTTCTGTTTTGCTGTTACTATTTCGCTGACTTGTAAGTCTTCATTTGGCTTTTTTATTCTATTAAATGTAAAAGGATTTACGCTATGTGGAGCATTTTGTGTTTTTTTTTTTTTTCTGGTAAACACATCACTCTGCTGTGACTCATGGTGAGGAACTCCACGGACGCTGTGGTATCTAGTGCCTGCCTGTGAGATTCCGGGCTAGGGTTACAGCCATCTGCTCAGCGTGGTCCCCTGTAATAAGGGACCATCACTCTCTGGTAAGCGGCAGTATTTTCCTAAAGTTGGAGGTCCCATCAATGCACTTTTCACTTCAACGAGAATTCACACCACCCGTCACTCTGGGATCTGTTTTCCACCTTATGGACTTTTTTATTTACTAATCCTATATCATTCCACTTCACCCTTCTGTACATTTACTGTATGGACAATTTCACAACAGTACTTTATATGTCCGCACGTTTGTCTTATTGGTGTATTCAATATTACCTTGTTTTTCAATATTATCATTGCTGTTTGTGGCATTTTATTTTGTAGTTCTCACTACACCTTATATTAGCACGACTTTATTTTCTTAAGGGTTTGAACTTCTGCCCGGATTCAGACATGGACACCTTTGATACCATCAAAGATGTCCAATTTATTTCAAGACGGCTTTTCTTTAAAAGTCTATATTCTAAAAATCAGACAACCGAGACAACTACAAAAACAAAGAAATGAAGATGAAAAAGAAAAAATTAAAAAAGCTGAAACAGACAAAGCATTAGAAATGTTAAGTCTACTGGAAGAATCCAACCCTAGTGATCCATTTGACAACACCGACAACATGAGTGCATTTAAACAACGTGCTGAGGAACAGCTTGAATTCACCCCATCTTATATAAAAGATACAATACATCTTCTAAAAAAATCTAGAAGGCATCCAACTTACCCCAGACACCCTATTGATGGCTGTGGACGTCGAAGCATTGTACAGCTCGATCCCCCACCACCTGGAAGTCGCAGCTGTGAAGCACATACTCGCACAGTCCCTCGAGGACGACTTGAAAACCTGGCAGTTTACCACTGCCTCTTTGGAATCATTCTGTCACACAACTGTTTTTCTTTCCATGGCTCCCACTACCTTCAGGTGCAGGGAGTAGCGATTGGGACTTGTTGTGCCCCATCTTACGCTAACCTGTACCTGGGGGAGTGGGAGCGGTCCCTCCTAGATGATGATTTGGCTACGTTGATGTGCCATATCACTCATTGGTATAGGTACATCAATGACATCCTCATCATCTGGGAGGGATCAGTGGATTTACTCAACACCTTCCTGCTGACCATCAACAAAAACAACTTTAACCTGTTTTTTACTATGTCCTTTAGTAATTTACCAATCACATTCCTAGTTGTTACCATTTCCAGGAACGAAGATGGTACTCTCTCCAGTGGTCTGTTCAGGAAGCCTACTGCGTGAAATACCATCCTCTATGCCTCCAGTGCACATCCTAGAGCTCTCATCCAATCTATCCCGTATAGCCAATACCTCAGAATGAGGAGAAATTGCTCGACCGAGGAGTCCTTTCTTATAGAGGCTGACCATCTGAGGATACAACTTCTGGATCGAGGCTACTCACGCAAGTGCCTCAAGAAAGCCTTCAAACGTGCAAGGGATCAATCAAGAACTAGCCTCCTTTTCCTGGAAATCCCAAAGTCTGGTAACATCAAACCACAGACCACTTGGATCATCACGAGATATAACAGTCAGCATAAAATAATCAAAAAAATCTTCGAAAAATACTGGCACCTACTCACCATCGACCCTACTTTAAGACCACATGTTCCATCACACCCGGTGGTCACATATATCTAAGAACTAGGTCAATAAAAAAACAATTAGTTCGAGCGAATTCGTTGGCAAATTTAGATCAGACCCCTATAAAAATATGGGCACTTTCCCCTGTGGTGGATGCACTACGTGCCGATATATGAACACCCAAAAAAATGTAATACTACCCTATGGCATGGTGTTAAAACCACGGCACTATGCCAACTGTAAGACTCCTGGGGTAGTTTACCTATTGGCTTGCCAATGTAAGTGTTTCTACATAGGCAAAACGAAACTTGAGTTCCGAATACGAGCAAGGCGACACATCACCAGTATGCTGACAGCAAATCCAGACTTGCCAATGGGTAGGCACGTGGTTGATCACCATGGGGGGATATGCCCTAAATTTAATTTTCTCATCCTGGATCGAATCCATCCAGACATCAGGGGAGGAGACTGGAATAAACTCCTACAACGAGAAACTTGATGGATAGTGGAGTTAAACCCTACCCTTTTTCCAGGTCTCAATGCTCAACTTAGTTTTAGGCCCTTCTTGGAAGGTTTTCCTTGTCAAAAGAAGTTTGAGTATACAATATTATAAAGATACATAAAGTAAGTTTACAAGGATCTATAAAGTAAGCTCATTGTTTTACAGTAGGGTTTATATAGGTAAATATCATGAAATTTCAAATATTAAACATTGGGTTCACGTAAACCTAAATAAAGATGTATAACATTTCCTTAGTTACTTTTGTAGGTATTTAAATGATTTATACCTACTATACATATTGTTTACAGGTAGAGTGTATATAGGTGAAATAAATTCTGATAATGAGCGTTAATCGTAAGGTGGAGAAAAAGGGTAGAAAGGCAGAGGTATGGTCCACAAGGTTGTCCCGCTCGTCAGTTTATTATTATTTTTAGTTCTCTTTGAAGCCTTAGAATGGGTGTCTCTGTAAGTCATTTAATCTGTTACCATGGCAACAGGACAGAGTCATTGAAATTTGACAGGAACTGTTGTTTTATCCAAGGATGCCAAAGTTTTTCAAATTTTGGAATTTGATTTTGATCGGTGGCTACCATCTTAGCATGGGACATTGTATTATTCATTCTGTGAATTGTTTCTGCTAGTACCAATGTAGGAGATTTCCATGCCTTGGCCACTGTTTGTTTTGCAGCCGTTATTAGTTGGATCATAAGTTTGATTTGAGAGAGTGTTAACCATTCCGGTTTTAAATTAAGTAAAGTTATATATGGATCTGGTTGTATTATTTTTTTAAATATTTTAGATGCAATCACGAAGACTTCCTTCCAGAAGGTTTGGATTACTGGGCACGTCCACCATATGTGTAAATGTGTGCCTATTTCTGGGCATCCTCGAAAACAAAGCTGAGGTATTAGGTGAATATTTTGCCACTCTAGCGGGTACAAGGTACCAGCGAGTTAGGACTTTATAATTTGTCTCCAGTGCTAAGATGTTGGGTGAAGATGACTTAGATGTGAGCCATATGTTAGACCAGTCCGTGTCTTCTAAAGTTCGTCCCAGGTCCTCCTCCCACCTCTGAACGTAAGAGGGTCTAATAAGGTTTACTACTCCATATAATTAAATAAAAAGTGATGAAATTGTACCTTTAGCAAATGGATCTTTTGTACAGATTGATTCAAAAATGGATAATTGGGATAATGGTGTATCCCCCTTTAGGAATGGTGTATAGAAATGTTTGATTTGGAGATATCTAAATATCTGAGTTTGGTAGATCATATTTTTCTCTAAGCGATGGGAATGAAAGGAATGATTTAAATGCTATGAAGTCATTTAGTGTCTGAATGCCTGATGTTGCCCAAGCTTTAAAAGAATTTGGGTAGATCCATGCCGGATAAAAGGCTGGATTTCTGACAAAAAGGAGAGGATTGTGTGGAGATTGTAACTGATATTTGGTTTTTAGTTTATCCCAGAGAGATGAGAAGTGTTTAGTTATGGGATTATGAATTTTAAAGCGGTCTTTAGGATCAAGCCATAACAAGTTTGATATTAATAGAGGGTCATTTTCTGAAGCCTCTATAAATACCCATAATGGGATTTCCTGCTTTGCATGGTATTTGGACAGACTGGCCAAATGTGCTGCTCTGTAGTAGTTAGTAAAATTAGGGTATCCCAGGCCTCCTTTATTTTTGGGAAGATGTAGTGTGTGTATAGGTATACGTGGTTTAGAAGAGCCCCATATAAACGAAGTTGCTCTTTTTTGTACTATTCTCAAAAAATAGGAAGGAATTGGAATAGGGAGGACTCTGAATAGATAAAGCAATTTGGGTAGAATAGTCATTTTGATTGCATTAATCTTCCCTATCCAGGATAAAGGAAGTTGCGACCATTGTTTTATTAGATTTGTGATCTGTCTTAATACAGGAGGATAATTGGTTGAGAATAAGTCAGAATGAGATGCTGTTAAATGAATTCCAAGATATGGGATTGATTTTCCTGCCCATGTGAATGGGAGTGCAGCCCTAGCTGGGATCAATTCCATGTTTGTGAGCGAAATATTAAGCACTAGGCATTTCTTAGGATTAATCATAAGGCCAGATAGGGCTGCAAATCCATCAAGAGCTGATATTAAGTTAGGACCAGAGACCTGTGGTGATAGAAAAAGTAATATATTGTCTGCAAATATACATAATTTGTGTGCAATACCTCCTACTTCAATGCCAATTATAGTTTGGTTTGTTCTGATGTATAGGGCCATGGGTTCGAGTATAAGGGCAAATAATAAGGGAGATAATGGGCAACCCTGTCGGGTACCTCTTTCGATATTAAAGGCATCAGATTTGTATCCAGCATATTTTATATATGCTTTGGGTTTATTATATAATGCTTTGATCCATGTTAAAAAGTGGGGTCCAAAACCCCATTTTTGTAATGAATATTGCATATATTGCCAGGATACTGTGTCAAATGCCCTCTTAATATCGAGAGAAAACATAAAGGGATTTTCCATTTTTTAGCAATATGTGCCAATAACACTGCCCTGTGTATATTATCACCTGCCTGTCTATTTGGCATGAAGCCTACTTGATCTCTATGTATTAATTTTCCTATAATGCTATTGAGGCGTTTTACTATTATTTTTGCTAATAATTTAATATCAAGGTTTAACAGAGAGGCCGATAATTCACACAGGAAGTATCATCAGAAAGGGGTTTTGGGATCATACAAACAATTGCTATTAGTGTTTCTTGCCGAAAAGAATGTCCTTCTAGAAGTTTAAGTTTCAGTGAGAATGGGAGAGAGTATTTCTGAGAATGTTTTATAGTATAAAGCCGAGTAGCCGTCTGGGCCTGGTCTTTTGTTAAGTTTTAGGTCTTTTATGGCGTTAGCAACTTCATCTATAGTTATAGGCTCATCCAAACTGCTTTTTTGATTCTGAGACAACTCAGGTAAGGTTATTTTTGAGAAGAAGGATTCAGCCTCTGTAGGATTAAATTCATTGTTTGTCTTGTATAAAGTTGCGAGATGTGAGTGAAATTTATGGACTATTTTAACTGGATTACAAGTATAAACATTTTTTGATAATTTCAAACGTATTGGTTTGAAAGATTTGTTAGTTGAATTTAATGCCCGAGCCAAATATGTACCTGGTTTGTTTGTATTCATGTAGAAATTGTGTTTGGAGCGTTTGAGGGATTTATCAACTGACTCAGTGAGAAATAGATCGTATTCCAATCTAGATTTTTCCAGATGAGATTTTGTACTCTGAGATGGATTATCTTGGAATGATATGTAGGCTGCATTAAAATTGATAATAGTTTTTTTGCTAGATTTTTGCGTTCCCGTTTAAATAGTGCCATTTGTCTTTGTATTGTACCACGCAAGACAGGCTTATGAGCTTCCCACAGTGTTATTGGGGAAATGTCTGTTGTATTATTAATTGATATGTATTCCTTTAAAGCTTGTTCAATGGCCATCTGATGTAGTGGGTGTTTGAGCATTATGTCCGGTAAGTACCACGTTGGGTCATGCGCTTTTGGTATGGCTGAGGCTATAGTAGTGTATACTGCATTATGGTCAGACCACGGAATCAGAATTATATCTGATGCAATAATTTCTGGTATCATTCCTATTGTTAGAAAAATATGATCTATTCTGGTGAAGGTTTGATGAGGGGGCCAGAAATAAGTGAATTTCTTTTTCATTGGGTTACTTTCTCTCCACGAATCTACCAGATTGTATTTGGAAAGTAGTTGAGAAAAAGGTAATCTAGAGGTTATTTTGGATGGTGTAAAAGGTGATTTATCTAGAAATGGGAGGAGGACCTGGTTCGAATCCCGCACATTATCACTGTTCCTATTTTGTGTGTATTAATCACTTGTAATATATGTGAGAGGAATGGTGTAGGTTGTTTGTTAGGAGTGTAGTATCAGTTATCTACCTTCTGGGTCTTTAATTTCTGATGATAAGGTGAATGGTGTGGATCGGTGAAATGCAATTAGAGTACCCCTTTGTTTGGTACAGGCAGAAGCCGTGTAAATTTGTTGATAAAAAGGAGAAATATATTTTGGAGTAGAATCTTTGGTGAAGTGTGTTTCTTGGAGGCATACTATGTGAGCCTTCTTGTTATGGAAAGTACGGAAGGCTTTGGTCCTTTTTTGAGGGACATTCATTCCCTGAACATTCAGGGAAAGTATATTCAGTGGTGCCATGGCAACAGATCAAATAGTTTTGACTTACTTTTTGTTATGCAGAGCTGACTGCGCAGATCAACCTGTGTGGACTGAAGAGATGAAAAGATAGAAAAGAAACCAGTGAATTCTGGAGTAAAGAGTAAACAAAAAAACATGAGATTAGATGATACATTGTATAAATTATTTTTTGCAAGTAATCACAATTTACCCGTGAAAGAGAATAAATATCTCTCTCAGGGGAATAAGTGCCTTCGTCACACTCCCACATAATATGGTTGGGAGAATGAGGAGGGCTAATGGGGGTACACGGATCTTCCGCTTACAGGAGAGAAGTGCTATGTCAAAAGACATCAAAATGATGATTCATTAATTGGAGTGCAGAATATAGTTTTTGTTGAAATTATTTATTCCAGGGTGGTTGTATATGGTTAGTCTTGCCCTAGGCTAAATAATTCAGTTAGAAAGGTACTGTTAATAACTTTGGTATTGATGAAGATAGTTTGAATTATTTTGGGATTTTAACCCTTTTAGAGTAAACAATTACATATTTTATTCATATGTAACTGTTTAGATATGTTAACTCATAAAATTGAGGTTGTATTGCTTCAGATTAGAATAAACAAAAACATAGTTCTAGGAACTAGTTAGGTAATAATATATTTGTTTTAAGAAAAGAAAGAAAAAGCTTCCATTACTTCTGGATTATTGAACATATTTGTCCTAAAAAGTAATAAATCTATTGTTGTTACCTGAAAATATATAACTGAACAAGAATTTCCTTATTTCACTTATATATTCTAAGGCTATATGAATCAGAAGTAATAAGAATTATAACTGGAATGTAACGTTTTCCCACACAGTGTGTGACTATCAGAATGCAGTTACATTCAGTTATAAATACAGTTTTTTTTTTTATAGAGAACCATCTCTTAGTATAATAAATGAAGAGATATCAGGAAATAGGATGTCAGTCCATTGAATCTTCTTGGTCCATGGATGATGTGGCATAACGGCCTCTTTTGTGAGAATGATGATTCCCATTTTGTTATGATATTTTCTGGGTGCTGCCTGAAGGTGAAGATGATGCCATTCTTCTGCGTGTGGGAGAGTTGCTGCTTGTGGGTTCTGTCAGATTTAATTTTAAAAGGGTTTGTTGTAATTCATCTGCTTCTGTAAATTGTACCTTGGTAGTTAAATCTGACTGAAAAGGGGAAGCCCCATTGATACATAATGTTGTGGCGTTGCAGTTCCATTAGTTGGGGTTTCATGGATCGTCTTTTAGTAATAGTAAGTTGGGATAGGTCAGCAAAAATTTGATAATTGTGTCCTTGAAAATTAAATTCCTTTTTTTTCTCTTGCAGTAATAAGTATTTGTTCTTTCGTTCTGTAATAATGAAATTTTGTGATTATATCACGTGGGGGTCCATCTTTCTTTTTGGCTGTGAGGGCTCTGTGTACTCTGTCCAGTTCTAAACGTTCAATAGGGATATCTGGCTTTAGTTCTTGTAATAGAGCAGTAATAGTTGATTGCAGGTCTGTCACAGTTTTAGGTATTCCCCTTATGCGCAAGTTTGAATGTCTGGCTCTATTTTAGTAATCTTCGAGCCTAGTTTGAAGTATTAAATTCTCTTCTTTTAATTGTTCCAATTCTGTTATATTTTCTTGGGTTGTAATTTCAATTTCATCCATTTTTATTTCTAAGGCTGCGGTGCGGTTTCCCAGCTCTCTTATTTCTTTGGTTAGGCTGTTTGTTATTTGGTCTGAGGTTTGTTTTAAAGCCTTATGAAGCATCTTTTCAAATTGTAATAATATTACTGGGGATGCTGAGGAGGCTTGTGGAGAAGTTTGTGAGAGGATTTGTTCTGTATCTGACTCAAATGGAGAGTCTTGCTGTGACATTTTCTGTCTGTGAGAGCGCCCTGATGCTGTATATTGTGAGGTGACTGGAGCCGCTTTAGTTGCGGTGAGTGCCTGTGAGCTCTTTGTGAGGTGATTTTTATTTCTGCCACGGCTTCCTCCCAGTACCATATTACCTGCCCAAACTTTCAGTTTGTTCCCTGGGGCAAAAAGGTTCAAATGGATACCTTTTGAGCCTGCAGGCTCCGGTTTGTCCTTCTCTTATCTCCTCAGCGGTGCGGAGCTCTAACAATGCATGTCTGCTCCGTTAGACTCCGCGCATGCCCCCGTGTCTTGGAAGGTTTTCAATCGGGTATGTGAAAAAGATCTGTAGGAATTTTGGTATCCTCTATATTACGCTTTAAATTCTTCTAGGAATAATGTCCATTGTAAAATAAATGGAAGAATCCTCTTCACAATATACCACACATGTGCTCTTAAGTATTTTACGAATTAAGATAATAGGTTTATCCCATTTATTGTCACTGCTGAACTGTTTTCTGGCATGTAGTACAAATCCTCCATTGTATGGTCCAATGTAATAGACCTAATAATCCCTTGAGGCCATGTTTGGGAGTCGCTGCTGATGTATGCGATGTACTGCACCCTGTGTCTGTATACAATAGGCTGTTGCAACACTAAGGGAGACGTATGCTCTCCTGTCATGCTGATTGCGGCCCATATGAGTTAATCTGGTGATTGTGGCTATGGTGATATTGTATTGGTCTTTGTGTGTCTCTTTTTTGAATGCATACCTATGGGCTGCTTATTCTGTGCCCATAGGTATTAATTGCAATGGTAACACTGAAGTCACCTAAATCCGCTTGGATACACCACTATACATCAGCATTGCCTATCCGCACCATTAGCACCCCTATATTGGCTTTGCTGGTCGCGCCTGCTTCGCCGTTCTGAACGTCAGTTCTTGTCTGCTTCCTCCAATATCTTACTGTACATAGAGGATGCGAACATATGCAGTTGTTTACTGGCTCTGCCACGCCCCTCACCCTCCCATATTTGTTAGAGGTATGGAGGAGGCGGTTGTATAGTGGCGGACAAGCTGTTAAACCAGTCCCCCATGCCTAACCACAGTTAATAGACACGATTCATATGGGCCAGTACTGACGCCAGGCTCCGCCCACACCCTGTATCTCTCGACGCTGCGCACGCGCTATCGTCTCTCACTATAAAAACACAAGCCCTAATTGGAGTACTATTCTCCTCTATTCACAAAAGGACAAACGTGCTGCACAAGCTGGGGATCGCTCTGCAAGGTTTGTGGAATATTCAGCTCTCGTTATAATTTTTCCTTCATGACACTAACTATAGCATACCCTGTCTGCTCTTGAATAATAGCCACCCAACTAACTGCTTATGGGCTGATTCAATGGGCTGATCCAGGGGGTTGTTTTAATGCCTTAACAGGTACCTATATGAAGTATCTGTTTTCCTCCAATAAACCTCAGGCTTGCTAACACTACTTTAATTATTTTAGGATATATTTTGTCCCTATTGCTAGTAAAAAGACTCATCTATATATTTATACCTTCATCAATGATTAATAATACAATGTTCCTACCCTTAACTTTGGCTATTATTGTGAACATTGGTGTCCAATAATGAATGCTTTTGTCAAAAAGGAGGGGGGTTTCTTAAATAGGCATATACCCATATTAACGATAACACTGGAGTGACAAATAACACCTGTTTCCCTATGAGCTTTACACATTTCTAAGATATTTTATACTTTCTTTTTTGCAGACACGTTTTTGTTAATTGTGTCATTATCCACCCTGAATCAATTTGCACTTAACTATGCAGACCTCTTGGTTTCATATAACCAAATAGTGATCTCCATGTCATACTGCTTCACAGCATTTGGTGTTTTTTTACGGCACTGCATCAGCTGGCACATTTTTTTGGAGGTGTATATTGCACCAAGTTCATCCAGCTGATCTCCCAATCTTGCTCTCAACGATGCTCCCGCCTCTTGCCCTCTGTTTATGATGTACGTACTTTGTTATTATTTTCTTTTTCAACACTATTACTATTATCATTTTTCTGTTTTTTACTGTTTAGAATATGCTATGGTAATTTCACCTTGTCTTGAACGTTCCTGATGAAGGGACCCCACAAGTGTCCTGAAACGCATCGGGGCCGAATGTCTACAATTGCCACGCATTATCGATTAAGCCTTTGTATACTTGCTGTTTTTTAACTTTATTTTTTGGTGATGTCTGCACCTGAATAATTTAATTTTTTTTTAATATTTTAATTTTATATTTTCTACAAATAAAAATAATTTGTTATTAATGATAACATTTTCCTTAGACCCCTTTTCCTCGTTGCCTATAAAGTCCGTATTTGGCTCCATGTCATCTTCAATTCTCAGCCTAGTACTCTCTGTACTTGAGTCGACTACATCCCCTTTTTAAGACATCACATGTGTCTCATATGTTAGGTGTGTTTTTCAGCTGGCACATGTTGCCTTTACCTGATTTACACAGGAAAAGGAAAAAGGATTACACAGGGAGAAGGTGTTCTTGAGACCAAGACCTTTCTACCCAGGGTGGTCTATGCCTTCCACTTTAATGGGTTATTGCCTTCCATTAGTTTTGCTCCAAAACATCCAAGGAAATTTCATTACACTACTTTGATTCGTTGTCAGGGATTTCAGGGTTTACCTGGCAGCTACAGCTTCATTTTTGTCTTACCTGCAACCCCTCATAGAAGATATTCTGTCTCCAGCCCTGCAATTTATCAGGTGGACTAGCCCTCTTATTTCAAGGGCTTAGAGGAAAGGGTTCCTCCTCCTCTCTATCAGAGCTTATTCCACCAGGTATGTTGGTGTTTCTTGTTTTTTTTAGCATTAAGCATCTGTATCCAGGATTTCCATGGCTGCGGTCTGGTCTTTTGTTCATACTCTCCAGGTCCTACCAGTGTGAACAGTATGTTAATTCCTTGATTTAATGAAAGCTTCGGCTGCAAGGTGATTCAAGTGTTTTTTTTTTTTTATTTATTTATTTTTTTTTTGTAGGTCTATGTTGTTGCTCTTCCCTTAGTTTATTGCTTGGTCTAGGACTACAAGTTCTCTACTATACGATTAGGAGAACGAGAATTTTGACTTGTCTGTAAATTCCTTATCTTGGAGTACAGTACAGGACACTGTCACTCCTCAATTTTGGTATCTATTTATTCGGTGTGACATTTATATTTTACAAAAAAAAAGGGTTAAGTATTGTTTTTTTTGCATTAAAACAGTGGTTCTCAACCGCCCTAGTGCCGTGACCCCTTGATAAAAATTTCCAAGTTGTGGGGACCCCTAACAGTAAAATTATTTTTGTAGCATGGATTGTCAGCACCGAAGGCAAGACAAGTAATTTGCACCCCTAACCCATTAGGATATTTAGCACTCCCTGAGTCCCTTTCACTTGTACAGTATTAAAACCCCTTATGGTACATTGTGGATGTACCACTCTTTTCCTTTGTTCTCCTTTATTTCCCTTTTATCTCTCTCTAGCCTAATTTCTTGTTTTTTTCCCCCATCCCTCTCTCTAGCCGTCTTTCTTGTTCTTTCTCTTATTCTTTCTCTCCCTTTTTATTTGTTCCTCCCCCTCTTTTCCTCTCCCTGCCATGTATTCTCTATTTTTATTCCTTCTCTTACTCCTTGGTGGGGGGGAGGGGGGTGGGAGGAATGGGATGAGTGGCAGTACTGGCGGGGAGTTGGGATGAGTGGCAGTGCTGGTGGGGGGTGGGATCAGTGGCAGTGCTGGGGAAGTTCTGATCAGCAAACTTAGGTGCTCTTGATCAAGGTCATCTGCTGATCTGATAACTGTAGTGGGGACTTTTTAACTATAATCACAGGTAGTGTTACTCATTGTGTCTCTGGCTTCACTGTGTCTCCGACTTTGTTGTCTCGCAGCAGTAACCCCTATGCCTAAATCAGGAGAGAGGGTCTCCTTCAGCCCCTCCCACTTCACATGCCTCACCAGTCAGCTGAACTCTAGTCTCTGCCCCCCAGCCCTGCCGTGAACTGAATGGGCGGCTGCGAAGAGGCTGAGTGGGCAGCTGCAGGCTCCATGAACAGGCCAGCTGGGTGGCCACGAAAAGGCTGGGAGAATAGCCTCAGGAACAGCCCAGGTTTTGGAGACCCCTGGCAAATTGTCATTTGACCCCCAGGATTAGAACCACTGCATTCAAATTTTAAAAAGTGTATTTTTGTTCCTAAAAACTACGTTTGAAAAACTGCTGTGCAAATGCCGTGTGAAATAAAAAAAAAAAAAATTGCAAAACCCACCAATTTATTCTCTAGGGCCTCTGCTTTAAAAAAAATATATAATGTTTGGGGGTTCTAACTAATTTTCTAGCAAAAAAAACCCCAGATGTACACAAAGTGCCAGAAAATTCCTGGCTTTCAACTGGTTAAAATGTTCACTTTAATTGGTGTGCTAAAAACAGAAAAAAATGGCTCCGGCAGCAAAACGGTTAAACCAAGATCTAGTACAGTATAATGCAGATTTTGACCTAACATTACATTTAGAGTGTTACTTTTGACAAAGAACAAATTATGAGACTTTACATTGTGTACTTAGTCTTTTAACAGAATTCAAGAGATTTCGAAGATCAGTGAATCTTTGGCCACAGTTTGCCCTACGATGAGTCCCGTGTTTGGAATCCCCAATCTTGACAAGGTATGATTGATGCATAAATATTCTTGTAATGCTTAGTATATTTTTAAGTAATGTTAAAGTGGTATCTGTTACACTACTTGTACCTACAGGTAAGCCTATAAAAAGGCTTACCTATAGGTACTGTGAATATCTCCAAAACTTGCACAGTTTACGAGATGTTCAGAGTGCATGCAGCCAATGCCCTCATCGGCACATGCGCTCTGAAGGTTTGGCTTACAGTGCCGGACTTTCAGAGCCCGTACCGGAAACGACTGCTCCTACGTACATTAGCATGAGTGACGTCATAGCGGCTCCAGCCACTCGCACCGCCAGAGCCCAAGACCCCTGAACAAACACCAGGGGAAGATGTCAGCTTGCCTCAGCGGTAAGCGGGCGCCGCTGGAAAGGCTTCGTTCTACGGTAAGTATTTCATAATGTGCTAGTATGCAATGTATACTAACACATTATGCCGTATTCTTACAGGTGTGTGTTTTTGTTTTTTTTTTTTTGTTTTTTTTTTTAATTCAGCAGTTTACAACCACTTTTAACTTGACCACTTGATATAGCTGGGTATAGTTTATGGTCTGTCCAGTGTTTTAACTACTTGACATCCGTAGGCTGTCCATGGACGTCCTCGGGTTTCAGTAGTTATACTGGGATGATGCCTGTGCCTACAGGCATCATCCCAGTATGCATTTTTTAAGCCGGTGATTCCCTTTCTATCAGAAGTAATTAGAGTGGCTAATTAGCCACTCGATCACTTCTGCGGAAGGAGGTCCCACCCCCCTCCTGCTGCCACCTTTCCTGGCTCTACCATACCATTGCAGAGCCCAGGAGCGGTGCACCTGGCGGCAATTGCTGCACTGAATAGAGAGAGGAACTGACGTTCCTCTCTCTCTCTAACCCTGGAAAAGGGGAACGATGAGTATTTGGTCACACCCGGCACCATCTCTGTTTATAAAAAGCCAATCAGACTGATCTGTGTCTGATCGGCTGCATGAGAGGCTAGAGGAGAGATTTGGGGTCTAATAGACCCCCAGATCTCTTTTATAAAAAGGACCTGTCGCGACCCATGCTGTCAAAAGGGATGTTGTCCATCCCTTGTGATAGCAATAAAGGTAATCCAACAAAGTTTGTATAACATAAATAATAATTTAAAAATGTCAGAATTGGCCCGGACTTGTGTAGTTGTAGACTGGCTCTGCTGCATCCTGTCCAGATAATGCAAGCTGGAGTTCCACTGCTTCATCTCCACTATTTATGCACTCGAGGGTAAATCACATACAGTATAGTGTAAAACCACCTAAGATTTTTCATTAAAAAATGGTTAAACATGCACTCATATTTTCAAAGAGCTTAACATGCACATCTCCGGCAATCAAACGTTAACCTTCCTTCCCACGCACACACTGTCAAATCCTCTCCAGTCCTGTGTGTCCCTGTGTGTGGATGTTATTAAAAAAATGCGTTCTATACCTTTGTCAGAGCTCCACTCTGCGCTCACATGACCTGCCGCCTCTCTCCTCTCGACTAATGTCAGCGGGGGATTCTCAGCCCCTCCCACTGCAGCTATTAGCTGAAGAGAGGAGAGAGGCAGCCGGTCACGTGAGCGCCGATCGGCTCTCTAAAATCCGGTATAGATGGCATTTTTTTTTATAAAACACACACGCAGGGTCATACAGGATTAGGAAACAGAAGATTATATAAAAAGTATTTAGTGGCTTAACAACCACTTTAGTTTTCAGGGTTTTCCTCTCACTTCCTGTTTTGCTATGGGGCAGGAAGTGAAGGGAAATCTCTGAAATGAGACACAGATGGCAAAAAAAAAAAAAAATTTGACGGGTTATAACCCTTCCTTTCTTTATCCAAAATGGGGGAAAAAAAAATTTGCCAATAGTTTACATGAATCCAGGGAATGGATGTTTCAAGTAGAACTGGACTTTCGTATTGTACAGAACAAATTGACAGATATGTAGGCTAATCTGAACACTAAGGCAATTTAGCATTCCCCTGCTATGAGGTTTAAAGCTCAATAAATGCATGGATTCATGTGACATGCCATAGTAGAAGATCTGGCACACTTTCCCTTTGTCATTGTAAAGAAGGTTGCTTAAAGAGGAGTTCCACCCA
Source organism: Lithobates clamitans (assembly GCA_037952925.1). NCBI lineage: Eukaryota > Metazoa > Chordata > Amphibia > Anura > Ranidae > Lithobates > Lithobates clamitans. Next base: position 2,502,205 of record JBBGZY010001005.1, read on the forward strand.
GGGGGGCCATTAAAAAAAAAAAAAAATTAAAAGTCAGCAGCTACAAATACTGCAGCTGCTGACTTTTAATTGGACACTTACCTGTCCTGGAGTCCAGCGAAGCGGGGGATTGAAGCCCCGCTCGTCTCCCCCTCCGTTCAGCGGCGCCGGTATTGCAACTGTGGGCACCGGGCTGTGGCTTCACAGCCTGGCACCCACTGCGCATGCGCGAGCGGCACCGCTCGCCGTGATTGGCCGCTCAGTCACCTGGGACCTGTAATGGGTCCCAGATAATTGACAGGAGGGAGGGAGCAGAGCGGAGCCCTTCCTGTGCCGAGGGGGAAGTGATGTCACCAGCCCAGGCAAAGGAAGGGGGCAGACTACAAGGGACCACCTAGCAACAGGCATTTTGAGGTAAGTTAAAAAAAAAAAAATATCCAAATTTTTTTATTTTTTTTTAGGATTTTTTATGTATTTTTGTTTTTTTGGGTGGAACCCCACTTTAACTAGATGCATCTTGTATGTTATTTTGGACTCAAAATAATTGCAACATTGTATTAATGAGGGGAACCTTTTTTATCTCAATATGCAGTTATACTTGCATTGCATTTATTCACCTGCAAGGTAATTGAGGACAGACGCCTGTAATACACCTTATGCGTTACGTCCACAATACTGCCTCTGAGGATTCATGCCAGGGATGCTCATTATAAGCTCATTGAAAATATGAGTGCATTTGTAACTGTTTACTAATAAAGTTTTAAAGTGGATTTAAGCTATATTTTTTTTGGTATTGTTGAGTAGAAGCACCTAGCTAGAGGACTAATGTTCTGTGCATGGTCTTTCTAAGCTAACCTGACCGAACTGACACGTATTAGCTTAGGTCCAGGGAAAAAGGTGAATGGGGATCTAGGGGTCCACCAACTAGCACTTTTGAGTGATTTGGAGTGGACGCACACACGGGAGAGTTGTTGATGCATAGTGGAAAAAGGTTGTCAGATATTTCAGTATGTACTTTTTGCAGCATGGAATGAATTGGTACTGCACATGAATTTAAAACCAAGTGGCTTTAGAACCATTTTAACCACTTGACAACTTGGCACTTAAAACCCCCCTCGTGACCAGACCAATTTTCAGCTTTTAGTGCTCTCACACTTTGAATGACAATTACTCAGTCATGCAATACTGTACCCAAATGAATTTTTTGTCCTTTTTTCATACAAATAGAGCTTTCTTTTGGTGGTATTTGATCACCTCTGGCTTTATTTTTTGCGCTCTAAATGAAAAAAGACCGAAAATTTAGAAAAAAACGCATTTTTCTTAGTTTCTGTGATAAAATTTTTCTTCATAAATTTTGGCCACAATTTATACGGCTACATATCTTTGGTAAAAATAACCCAAATTAGTGGATATTATTTGGTCTGTGTGAAAGTTAGTCTACAAGTTGTGGTGCAAATCATAAAAATTTGATCACACCTGATATACTGGTGGCCCATCTCATTTCTTGCGACCCGAACAAGCCAGGAAAGTACAACTACCCCCAAATGACCCCTTTTTTTGAAAGTAGACATTCCAGGGTATTTAGTAAGATGCATGGTGAGGATTTTGATGTTGTCATTTTTTCCCCACAATTCTTTGCAAAATTAAGATCCCCCCCCCCCCCGAAAATTGTTATTGTAATAGGTTATTTCTCTCACGTGGCATGTGTATACCACAAATGACGCCCCAAAATACATTGTGCTACTCCTAAGTATGGTGATACCATATGTGTGGGACTTGGCCACATAGAAAGGCCCAACATGCAGAGAGCACCATCAGGTGTTCTAGGAGCATAAATGACACATCTAACTTGTTGACTACCTATTACACTTTTGAAGGCCCTGGAGCACCAGGACAATTGGAACACCCACAAAATGACCCCATTTTGGAAAGCTAACACCCCAACGTGTAACCTATGAGGCATAATGAGTCTTTTGAACGGTTCATTTTTTTCCAGAAGTTTTTGGAAAATATGGAAAAAAATAAACACTTTTTTTTAAACAAAGTTGTCCATTTATAAGATATTTCTAACACACAGCATGTACATAGCAAAAATTACAGTCCAAAATACATTCTGCTACTCCTCCTGAGTATGGCGATACCACATGTGTGAGACTTTTACACAGCCTGGCCACATACAAGGAACACCCTCAGGTGTTCTAGGGACACATAGCATGCACATACCAAGAATTACACCCCAAAATACATTCTGCTGAGCAAAGGGTAAAAAAAAGATTACCTGTGGTTTTAGTAGCACAGTTGTCCACAGGAGGATAGCACTGGTCCAGGCAGCAGGCATCTCTTTGAAGCCTCCGGGTCTCCAGACCCTAATCTAGGAATGAAAAAACAAAAAAATGTTTTCTTCATCCAGAAAAACAATTCTGGAGACCCTCACATATGTGAGACCCCTGTGTTATGAATCCCACTATTCCAGTGGCAGGGTACAAGATCAGTCCAAGAGGCAGGCAAAAAGGATGGTTAAACAGTCCAGGGTCAGGTCCAGATCAGGCAGAGGTATGAACAGAATCGGTAGGCAGAAGCGTGGTCGAATAACAAGCCAGGGTCAGTTACAGAGCAAGTCGAGGCATAAGGGGCGTTAAGGTAAATGGCAGGAAGTGAGGGTTATGTTTGCCATACTTCACTAATAATTTAGTGTAGTATGGTAACGGTGGAAACAGTCACTTATGCAGAGGCCTGGTTGGGAATGACATTGAGGACAATAGAAAGTGGTGTCTCTTCTCACTCCTCCTTTGGTGCCCACCCGGCATTTTTTCTGACGTTTTTGGCCTGTTGGTCTGGGAGGGATTTTTTCGGGAAAGTGTTGTTTGGAGAGTCTGCTAATCACATCGGATCGAATGGTTTCTGGTGGGCCATTCGGGAATACAAGGGCAGTGGTGATTTCCTCCTGGTAGCCAAGGAAGGATTTGGGGCTCTCAGTGAATTTGTGAGTAATAACGTAGCTGTTGTATATGGCCAAATGAAACAAATTGAAACTTTTTTATACTACTGGTATGTTCGTCTTGTGGCAAGGTAGGGTTCGAGCATTTGGTCATTGAAGTCGACAACCCCCATGAACATGTTGTATTCATGGATACATGTTGGCTTTTGGATTCAGCCATTCCTCCTGGTGATCTCCACGAAGGTATTATTGTGGATCGATGAAAGAACGTGTACATACCTTCTGTCCCTCCACTCCACAGCCAAAATTTCCTCATTCCGCAAACTCGCCCTCTCCCCTCTTCTTAGCTTCTTGTTGACGAGGCTTTGAGGAAAGCCCTTCCGGTTCTTCCTTACGGTGCCACATGCTGGAGTGTTCTTTCTGTGAAGGTTGCGGAACAGGGGCAAACTACTATAAAAATTGCACATACAAATGGTAGCCTTTCTCCAGGAGTGGGTTTATGAGTTTGCAAACGACTTTCTCACTCAATCCAATGTATTCTGGGCAATTAGGGGGATGTAGCTGGGTGTCCTTCCCTTCATATACCATGAAGGCATAGGTATACCCTGTAGCTCGGTCGCACAATTTATACATCTTCACCCCATAGCGGGCCCTTTTGGTGGGAATAAATTGTTTTATGCCCAGCTTGCCAGTAAATTTGACAAGGGACTTGTCCACGCATATGTGTTGGTCTGGGGTAAACAACTGGAGGAAGATATCAGAAAAATAATTTAGTAGTGGCTGAATTTTATAAAGCTTGTCAAAATTTGGGTCATTTCGGGGCGGGCACTGGGTATTATCATTGTAGTGTAGAACTCTCATAATCATGAGATATCTGATACTGGGCATTACTAAGGAAAAGATGGGCATGTGGTGGAGAGGGAGGGTTGACCAATATGAATGTAAAACATTTTTTTTGGTTAGTCCCATACAGAATGTGAGGCCCAAATTTTTTTTAAACCCCTCCACTGTTAGGGCTCTCCACTCGTAGGAACGGGCAAAATAGGACGTTGGGTTACTTGCTATAAATTGTTGGGCATATAGGTTGCACTGGGCCACAATTGATGCAAGCATGTCCTCAGTAAAAAAAAGGTTGAAAAAATCTATTGGTGAAAAATTTTCGGTGTCCACCTGGACTCCTGGTTGGGCAGTGAAAGGGGGAATGATGGCTTCTGAATTAGGAGGAAGCCATAGAGGTTCTGAAGGGAATAGGGAAGGCTGGCATGGGACCTAACCCTTTGTGACTGAGGTGACACCCCACTGGTACATGGTGCTGGTGGCTGACACTGCCTCCTCACCAGTACGCCTTTGTCTGGCGGGCGGACTCTTATCCTTCTCTGAGGCTGTCCGTGTTCCACTGCTTAGGACAGGCTCGTAGTCCACGTAAGACTCAGAAACTGAATATGAGGAATCTGAAGCGGAGAGCTCCCCGTTTGCTCTCGTCGGCCGCAAGAATATTGTATGCCTCCTCGGCTGAAAATAATCTTTGACATTCTTAGTGATGACCAATGGCACTGATATGTGGCACTGATGACACGTGACACTGGCAGATTGCACTGGTGACAGGTGGCACTGGTACGTGGCACTGGTGACAGATGGCACTGATACGTGGCACTGGTGACAGATGGCACTGATATGTGGCACTGGCAGATGGCACTGATACGTGGCACTGATGAAATGTGGCACTGATGTGGCAGGTGACACTGACAGATTGCACTGATGACACTGAGATGGCACTGTGAAACTAAAAGTGAGCACTGTGGCACCAATGGCACTGTATGGGCACTGATGTGTGTTTTCACTGGTTAAATCTATGTTCACAAAATGGTTGGCACTCACGCTGCTGCCCAGATCCTCTCTCTCCTCACATGCGGTCTCTGTGAGAGGAGAGAGAGCCGGCAATGAGAGATTATCTCATATATTTACACTTGAGATCATCTCTCATTGGAAGCTCCTAACGCGCTGTAAACGGTCGCTGTGATTGGCCATTTACAGAGATCTGTGACCGGTTGTGTCCAAGGGACACGGCCAGCACAGAATTTCCCTGATGCGCTCCCCCGGGCATGCGCATCGCAGAAGTAAACAAGAGGACGTCCAGGGACGCCCTCCCGGCAATTGGAGTCCGCGCTGTAGCCGTCTTTCGGCTATAGCACGGACGCCTAGTGGTTAAGGACTTTTTAATGCGTTTTTATTTTATTTCTGTAAATTTAATTTATAATGTTTGGGAAAGAAGTGTATTGGCACAAAGTAATTTTCAGGTGTGTACATTTTAGGGAAGCGCTGCAGTATAAAAATCTTTGGTGTGACTTCCCTTTGGCTTCAAACCAGAATCAATTCTTACACTTGCACACTTTGTACACAAAGTCAGGGATTTTGTAGGATTAGAGTCAGGTGTATGATTAACCAACTATAGCAAGTGATTATCGAATTTCGTATGTAGGTTAATACACACTCATTAACTGAAACAGTTGTGTACAGTACATAAAACTTCAAAAGCCAAACTCTGCTACCACAGGTCATAAACCATGGCAAGAGTAAGCACAGCAACAAGACACAAGGTAGTTGTATAAATACTGTCTCAGCAAGGTTTCTCCCAGGTAAAGATTTAAAAGTAGACTGGGGTTTCAAAATGTATTTTACAAGTTCTTTTGAAGAAGGAACGGGCAATGTTGAGGGCCGTAGATGCGGAGTAGAGAGTGGTTGGCCATAGAAACGCATAATGCATCCCGATTCCTTCCCTTCGACATTGGAAGATGTCTAGCAGTGCCATTGACACAGAACTGGCGGAAACCAGTTGGACCCAGGTACACTAATCTACTGATCTACAGTACGCTGGTCTCAATATCGAGTCTTTCTGGGATTACATAAAGAGACAGAAGTATTGCTGACAGCCTACATCCACAGAAGAGCTGTGCTTAGTTCTCCAGGATGTTTGGAACAACCTACCTGGCGAATTCCTTCTTGCAACTGTGTGCAAGTGTACCTAGAAAAATATAAGAATTGATGCGGTTTTGAATGCTGAGGGTGGTCACAGCAAATATTGATTTGATTTGGATTTCTTTTTTTTTTCCATCTTGCTAATTCATAAAAAGAAACTTAACATTTCTATTTCTAAAAGCATTCCTAATTTACAGCATTCTTTCATACCTGACTAAAACTTTTGTGGTGTGTGTGTGTGAATATAAATACTCTCAGCCAGTTAAAATTGCAGGGGGACGCGTCAGTGGATATCAAGCATGCTTACATATATGTGCCGATTTTCCATCCTCGCCTTCTGCGTTTGCAGTGGAAGATTCCTACTATCAATCTGTTCTGTTTTCTTTCCTTCTGTATACAACCCCAACAGTGTTTTAACAGTGTGTCCAAGGGTTGATTACCAGGGGGGTATCCTCATTGCGGGGTACCTGGACGAACTGCTTCCTTAGGAGCAATCTGCTTGGAAAGAGATTCCTAAAGAGAAGGTACACATCTTGCAGAATTTTGGCTGGGTGCTGAACCTTAAGGAGTTGGCCTTGATTCTGACACACTTTCTGTACTTGGGCTAAGTATTTGACATGGCACAGTTGAACATACTGCTTCCGCTGGTCCTTTCTAGTCCAGGTTGAGACCTCAAATGCGTTAGAGCCCTTAAACATGGACGTGTACAGGCTCAGATTTTCTCAGCGGGGGATCTCTCCGTCGATCCCCGCTGAGCAGGCAGATGACAGGTCCGTCTCTGCACACTGTGCAGGGACTGACCTTTCAGAGCGCTGCTCTCCTCTATGGGGGATCGGATGAAGACGGACCGTAGAGTCCGTTTTCATCCGATCCGCCAGACGGATGTAAAAATAGGGTCACATGGACATGTCACCGCTGACATCTGTCGCTCCATAGACTTGTATAGAGCGTCCGTTCAAGTCTGCCTAAAAAACTGACAGGTGAACTTGAACGGTCCGCCCGTGTAAAAGGGGCTTTAGTCCATAAATTTGAGCATGCACAAAGATACTGGGGAAGATGGTAACTGCTCAGTATCCTGTCGGTGTAGGACAAGCATCAGGTGTCCTTAAATCTACCTACTGTACTCATCTGATTCTGGGACCAGGTTGGCTCTGAAATTTTTGATATTCACACGTGAGAGGGATAATGGAAAATCCTTCCTTCTGATGAATTGGAAGGTCCTGACACAAATGCCAGCCTGTTAAGGGAGGTTTTTTTGAAGAACCTCTCGCTTCAGGAAATGTGGTTGTTAGAAGTTGCCGATCAACATCTTGGAACTTTGGGTTATTCAGCTGGCTTTCCTACACTGGTTTGGCTGCATTCAGGGTCATTAGGTTTCAGTATGACAATGCCACACCTGTGGCATACATCAGCCATCAAGGAGGGACAAGAAATTGAACTGCTGGGAAGGAAACAGACCTGAACTTCCTGGGCAGAACTATGCATTCCAGACCTCTCTGCTGTGGACATTCTTGGTGTAAAATATTGGCGGGTGGACTTCCTCAGCAGCTGAATACTGGAGAATGCACCCATATGATTATAGGATTGTCATTTTAAAGGACATCTGGTGGTTGGTTGCCTGTTGCAATTGCAGTTCAGTTCCCCACAGGAAAGAAACAGGAAGTCTTGCCTTTGGTAATAAAGTTTCTTAATGAACAACATAAAGTTTTTACCTCAGTTACAGAAGCCATTTTAGTTCTGAAGATCTTCAAATTTGCCTCTAGATACACAAATGCCTGTAAGTATTTATTATTTCCCAAGGTTCATTTTACACTTTGACTGCATTATGTGTTTGATATATAATTTAAATATAAGCTTTCTGTATAGCAATATTTAATGTGCATTGTGTGAAGTGTCACATGTAATGCATATTGTGATTCTACGTTTCTCTGATTGTATTGCAGTTTACAGAACTATTGATAGAAGTAAATTCAGTTTTGTAATAAAACACAACGCTATTTCTGTCTGTTTTGTTAACTGGCTGTCAGCTAAGGGATAGTAGGACACCATAGACCCCCTCATTGAGGTGCCAGGTCCCTCCGAACATACCCATTATTGCACTAACGGCGGTCTTATAGGGCGTACACACGGTCGGACTTTGTTCGGACATTCCGACAACAAAATCCTAGGATTTTTTCCGACGGATGTTGGCTCAAACTTGTTTTGTCTACACACGGTCGCACAAAGTTGTCGGAAAATCCGATCGTTCTAAACGCGGTGACGTAAAACACGTACGTCGGGACTATAAACGGGGCAGTGGCCAATAGCTTTCATCTCTTTATTTATTCTGAGCATGCGTGGCACTTTGTCCGTCGGATTTGTGTACACATGATCGGAATTTCCGTCAACGGATTTTGTTGTCGGAAAATTTTATCTCCTGCTCTCCAACTTTGTGTGTCGGAAAATCCGATGGAGCCCACACACGGTTGAAATTTCCGACAACACGCTCCGATCGGACATTTTCCATCGGAAAATCCGACCGTGTGTACGGGGCACTAGAGTGCTTGGTGTCCGGGGTAGAAGTTGCGTGTGAGTAAAGGCCTAGTAGGAAGCGTCCTCCACCCTCTCCTGCTCAGTCTAGCTCATCTGTGTCTGAGGCTGCTGTGGGCGTGGCCAGTCCAGTGGCACTTGATACCATGCTCCTTGATCCGTCCGATAGTGATGATGACTCCTCCATGGTCGCAGCAGCGAAGGGAAAAAACCCTGGTGGATGCATTTGTTACTGCAGTGCGTGGGACTTTAAAAATGGAGGATGTGGCTAATGTCTCTTTTCGTACACACAAGATGCCTCTTACTGCTAAGGTGTTTCCTTATCTTCCCTATTTTGACAAATTTGTCTAAGGAGCGGGGGCAACCAAAACCTCCTTTTTGTGGTCCCCAAACATTTTGCAGTGCGTTACCCTTTTGAGGAATCGCTTTTAAAAAAAAGAGGTGGAAGACCCTCCTGTTTCCAGGTTGAATAATGCAACCATGATCCCAGTAGAGGTTTCCCAGCCCTTTAAACACATGCCGACCAGCCGCCGCAGTTGTACTGCGGCAGAATGGCACGGCTGGGCGAAACAACGTCAAGTAACACAAACAAATTAATATACGCTTATAGCAATTTTATTTTATCAAAAATATGTAGAATACGTATCGGCCTAAACTGAGGGAAAAAAAGTTTTTTTTTTAGGGCTGCGGAAATTAACGATTAATTCCTTGATTAATCGTTAAATTTTTTTGATCAATCAAAATTCTTTTGATCGGTACTCACTTCTCAGCCGGGTTCCGGGTCTTCAGGGAGTTCCGTCTGAGATCCGCTGACGTCATGGTCACTCCTCCCCCCTTCCCCAGTCATTGACGGTGCCCACGCTGGACAATGGTAAAGTGATGGAATACAGCAGGCGCCTGACCTCTCCAATCATGGCCTGAAAGGCTTCGACCGAGTGGGCGTGTCCGCGAATTGCAGAGGTGTGGCTGCAAGACGGTTTTGTGATTGGCCGGACACGCCCCATGCTGATGATAGGTGACCCTTGCTGGGAATAAACAAGCATTGGAAGGCATTATGAAGGTGAGTGTGTTGTCTGTACTGGACAGGTCAATTGTGGAGGAGGAATCGTGGTGATTTAAAGTATATATACAGCTTGAATCTGTATTTTAGTTTTACATTAGGTCATGCAGAGAGAAAACACCTCTTGGTTTAGGCTTTGCCTAGTGCATCCCAGTGTGGAGCTTTCGTTTCACTTCCTGTCCCAGAGACACAATGGGAAGTGAAATGGCATTCCCATTTTAGATGGTTGTCAACAAGTCCTGTATACCCATTTTGAGGCATTACCCAGATAGCAAGCAATTGAGCTGCAAGTTTGAAAATGTCTTGTTAAAGTGAAGGTCCACCCTAAAAACAAATTTAACAAAATTAAAAGACTCCTTAAAATTTTTTAAAGTTTAAAAAAAAAAAAAAAAGTGTTCAGTCGGGGGGCGTGGCCTGACACAGCATGGAGTAGGACGTGCATCTCCTGAGCTCCGTCCATTACTCCTGCTGTAATTAATCCTGGACATCCCATACCACACCATCTACTGGATTAACATCCCCAGAACATCCACCACACGCTGAGCTGTCCATTTCAGCAGCGGGACGAACGGCGGCCCGAACGGAACGGCGATCTTCCACACGGCAGCCAGTCTCAGGCAATTCCACGGCTTCGGCCTACTCCCGGAGGTCCGCGGCCATCTTGGCACACCTCTACACCCAGCCCCCATTGAAATGGCTGTGCCTGCCGCTGCCTAATTAAGGGAAAAACCTCCTGGGGGACCTATACTATATCAATCCCCTCATATAAAGACTTCCTCTGGCCCCCAATACCCCTGCAGGAGCGGCGGCCGCATTTAGGCAAGACTGTGGCTTCGGCCTACACACTGAGGCCGGCGCCCATCTTGGCACACTCACAGACCCGGCCTGTGCTACACTTCCATACTGCTGCCTTTTCAATTCTTTCTGGGGGGGAAAAACTTTCCCTTTGGGGAACCCCCACAATCTGCACTGTGCATCTGGACCACTGGTACCCCAAATAGTACCGCAACCCAGTGCACACTTGCCATATAGAAGCAGACTTTATTCCCGGATGCCTTGGGGGCTCTGTAAATCTAGCCAGCACTCCTTCCCTGCTCACAGGCTACTAAATCTGCCGTAACAATATTGGGGACCCATCTAGTAATTCACTGGACCCCCCAAGTATGTCTCCAACCAAAGCACAGAAGGCAGCAGCGGCGGCGAAACTCAACCAATACCACCGAAATGACAAAGAAGATATGGAGGAAGATGGGGCCTCCGGGAAGGCAGAGGGGAGCGAACGAACAAGTGATACTGAAAAATTACTTGAAGCAATCACCTTCTGTAGAACTTCCCTCACGGCACAAATTGAGGAAGTCAAGATGGATATTTCCCTCATTGGGCAAGATTTTCAAAAGCTCAGAGATAGAGTGAAGGAAGCTGAGACCAGACTTAGCACAGTTGAAGACGCCATTCCACCTCTACAAACATCCTCAGACCGCGTACAAAGGCAAATACACCAACTCCTCACCAAACAAGATGACATGGAGAATAGGCTGAGAAGATGTAATATACGCCTGATCGGTCTGCCTGAGGGGACTGAGGGCAAAGACACAACCACGTTCCTCGAACAACTACTGGGAGAGAGGCCTTTTCCCCTATGTTTGCGGTGGAGCGGGCACATCGTATGCCAGCCAGACCCCCGCCGCAGGGAGCCCCTCCTCGCACTTTCATAGCTAAACTTCTCAATTACAAAGATCGAGATACAGCCCTGAGGATGGCAAGAGAGAGGCAATATCCCAGTAGGTAATGTTAAAGTTGCCATTTTCCCAGATTTTTCAGCGGAGGTACAGCGCCGTCGGCAGAGCTTTACAGAGGCCAAGCACAGGCTGAGGAATTTACAATACAAATACTCCATGCTCTTTCCAGCACGCCTCCGTATAGAACATGACGGACGTGCGCTCTTTTTTGAAGATCCTGAAGAGGTGATCTCCTGGTTGGAACGTCGCGCCATTCCTGAAAGTTGATTGACCAGAGTCATATGACTGCATTGTTCCCTGCTGCCCTATGGAACCCCTTTTTGTTGCCACCTACTTGGGAATGTAAACTGTTCCTTACTACCCACAAAAAAAGAAGGTTTTGAACAAGATAAGGAATCCTTCACAAGCTAGCGCGGATATAAAACACAAGTTCTGGACTTTATAGTATGGGAGTCCACTTACTTTCCGGGGCTCCGGAAGAGCAGAAGTCCTACCAGCAACATGCATCATGCAGCAAGACTTTACCCCACACACCACTGGGAAACAGCACCATGATAACTGGAATTATTTCTGGAACATACTAGATGCATTCAATTGGAAACAAGGAGATGGAGAAACCGTACTATATCTAGTATTAATACTATGGATGACATCCCTTACTCTACTCCAAACCCGGAGCTTTAGCCAGTTGTACTGCATTTCCCATGTAACCTTGAAGTTGGAATGTTTCCCAGTTGGATACAAGTTGAGGTAATATGCCCGCACCAGTTTGGGACAGTGTAGGGCGGGGGGGTTCATCTGTTTATAACTTGGTTTAATTTGATTGTGCATACTGACTGTAGACAACAGGTAATGCTTCGAATGCTGTACTCGTGTGAGTGTTTAAATGTAATATGTGCTATAGGTTTGATGCAACAGGATTTACATGCTAGTAACCTACATGTTTCATACATAAGGAATAAATTACTTAACATAACTGTTTTCTTAGATTCCAAAAGGTTCTCTCTATGGCATCCCTAAAATTTCTTACATGGAATGTGAGGGGCATGCGCGAGAAATTTAAGCGCGCGGCAGTCTTCACATTCCTTAAGAAACAGCGTGCTGATGTGGCAGTCTTGGTAGAGACCCATGTTGAGGGGAGCATCCAGATGGCACTTCGCCGACCATGGGTGGGGTGGGCATACCATTCTACCCATACATCCCATTCCAGGGGAGTCTCAATCTTGATAGCCAAATCGGTTCATTTTGAATTGTGTGAATTAACCACTGATCCACAGGGGCGTTATATATTTATTCTAGCTAAATTATATGGAGAACCCATACTTATATTGGCTTTCTATGTACCACCCCTATTTAACATCTCCATATATAAAGAAGGATTTTCATTCATGACCCGCCACCCTGATATATCTGCAGTTTGGCTAGGTGATTTTAATACCACACTAAACCCGACTTTGGATAGACTACAGCCCGCTCCGCTCACCCCTAACACTCCCAATGAAACTAGGTTTTCTAAGCTTATATCCACCTTCCACTTAACAGATACATGGCGTCACAAGTTCCCACAGACTAAATCATACTCATGTTTCTCATCCTCTCACAATACCATGTCCCGCATAGACTTCATATTCATTTCCCATAGATTAATACCGTTGGAGGCGGTATTCTGCCCCAGAACACTCTCGGATCATAGTCCATATTGGATAACGTTAAGTATCCCCATAGAAAAACCAACAGAGTCTTGGCGTTTAAACCCATTTTGGCTCTCTCTTCTACCAGAGGATGATGAGCTCACGGATAAGTGGAAACTTTACTTTATAGAGAACGATAAGTCAGCATTACCCTCTGCGGTCTGGGACTCCTTTAAACTATTCGCTCGCTCCACGTTAATTAGTACTATTAATAAAATCAAGACAACTTCCTCCAGTGCCCTTGGTAAGGTGCTGGAGGATTTATCCTCTGCTGCAAAAGACTTTGCTACCACTCCAACCCCTGTAAATTTGCTAAAATTACAAACCAGAGTAGTTACCCAGTTACAATATCAGAAAGCCAGACAAAAACTCTTTTTCTCCAGACAAAAAATGTTTGAGTACGGGGAAAAGGCGGGCAAGTTAGCTTACTTAGTGCACTGTGAAGATAGGCCCCCTGTGGTGATCACGCTGCATGGCAATGGAGGGGGACAAATAACAGTCCCATCTAGTGTTACATCTATCTTCAGGGATTTCTTTACTGACTTGTATAAAACGACAGCTCCTACTGAAACACAATCAATGTCCACCTTTCTTGAGAAGGTGGTTTTCCCACAGCTAACAGAGGAACAGATAGACCTGTTAGAGGCACCCCTCACTACAGACAAAATTACAATTGCCATTGCCAGTTTTGCCAGGTCTAAATCCCCAGGATCAGATGGACTCCCAATTGACTTTTATTCGCAATACAGCGAAATCTTAACCCCTAAATTGTTAACCTTATACAATCACCTTTTCGAGACTGGGACTTTACCCCCATCTATAACGGAGGCAATAATAGTCCTCATCCCCAAACCAGGAAAAGTTCCAGGATACCCGGAGTCCTATCGCCCAATATCCCTTTTACAGGTTGATATTAAAATACTCGCCAAAGTGCTATCTATTAGGCTTAATCAGGTTATTTTATCACTAATACATATGCCTGGTCGCAACACCTCGTTTAATCTCAGAAAACTTTATATGAACTTACAGGCTACACATGAGGAGGTTGGCACACGAGTTGTGGTAACTTTAGACACAGCAAAAGCCTTCGACTCGGTGAAGTGGAGGTATCTTTGGAGATGTCTGGAGGGTTATGGTTTCGGTCCGAAATGTATCAAATGGGTTCAATTGCTATACCAGGCACCTAGGGCCAGGGTAGTGGCTAATGGATGGTCATCTCGGACGTTTGACCTCAGCAGGGGTACGATACAGGGTTGCCCCTTGTCCCCATTATTGTATGCCCTTGCGGCAGAACCCTTGGCGATATCCATTCGAATGAACCCGGAGATTAGAGGCCTAAGACTGGGCTCTCTAATCGAAAAAATCAGCATGTATGCCGACGACACGCTATTAGATTTGGCGGACCCAGGCCCATCTGTATGTACCGCACGCCATACGATCGAACAATTTGGAACATTTTCGGGATTCAAAATCAATTGGGATAAGTCGCAAATTCTACCAGTTGATAGCTTTCCACCCCCAGAATACCAGGCTAGACTACCACTGCAGAGAGTTGATGTTATCAAATATTTAGGGATCCGTATATCCAGATCCCCTGCAGATTACGTATCCCTAAACATAGACCCTCTAATTTCCATGTTTAAAAACAAAAACAAAATCCGGGTTTGGTCCAAACTCCCACTTGGGGCCGCATAAATTTAATAAAACTGATCTTACTCCCTAAAATTCTCTATGTTCTATGGCAATCTCCGGTTTACCTACCCTTGAAGCACTTTAAATCTCTAGAGTCCCTCCTTAACCACTTCAATACAGGGCTTTTATACACCTTTCCTTCCCAGACCAAATTTTAGCTTTCAGCGCTCTCACACTTTGAATGACAATTACTCAGTCATGCTACACTGTACCCAAACCAAATTTTTATCATTTTTTTTTTCTCACAAACATAGCTTTCTTTTGGTGGTATTTAATCACTGCTGTTTTTATTTTTTGCAATATAAGCGAAAAAAGAGAAATTTTTGAAAAAAAACCCACTTTTTTTTAGTTTCTATTGTAAAATTTTGCAAATAAGTAATTTTTCTTCATAAATTTGGGCCAAAATGTATACTGCTACATATCTTTAGTAAAAATAACCCAAATTAGTGTATATTATTTGGTCTCTGTGAAAGTTATAGAGTCTACAAGCTATGGTGCAAATCATTGAAAAGTGATCACATCTGATCACACCTGATGTACTGAAGGCCTATCCCATTTCTTGAGACCCTAACAAGCCAGGAAAGTACAAATACCCCCCAAATTACCCCTTTTTGGAAAGCAGACATTCCAAGGTATTTAGCAAGAGGCATGGTGAGCTTTTTGAAGTTGTAATTTTTTCCCACAATTCTTGGAATTTTTTTTTTTTTTTCACAAAATTGTCATAATAACAAGTTATTTCTATCACACAGCACATGCATACTTGCAATGACACCCCAAAATACATTCTGCTACTCCTCCTGAGTATGGTGATTCCACATGTGTGAGACTTTTACACAGCCTGGCCACATACAGAGGCCCAACATTGAAGTAGCAGCTCCAGGCATTCTAGGAGCATAAATTGCACATCTCATATGATGACAACCTATCACACTTTTGAAGGCCCTGGAGCACCAGGACAATGGAAACGCCCACAAAATGACCCCATTTTGGAAAGCTAACACCCCAACGTATAATCTATGAGGCATAATTAGTCTTTTGAATGGTTCATTTTTTTCCCGAAGTTTTTGGAAACTGTGGAAAAAAAATGAAAACACATTTTTTTTACACAAGGTTGTCCATTCATAAGATATTTCCAACACATAGCATGTACATAGCAAAAATGACACCCCAAAATACATTCTGCTACTCCTCCTGAGTATGGCGATACCACATGTGTGAGACTTTTACATAGTCTGGCCACATACAGAGACCCAACATCCAAGTAGCACTGTCAGTTGTTCTAGGAGCATACATTACACACAAATTCCTGCCAACCTATCACATTGTTGAAGGCCCTTCATATTTCTAACACATAGCATGTACTGTACATACCAATTACAAACCAAAATACATTCTGCTGAGTAAAGGGTAAAGAAAAGATTACCTGCAGTAGTAGTGCAGTGGTCCACAGAGAAGAGCATCGGTCCAGGCAGCAGGCAGGAATAGTCAGTACAGGTAGAGATGTCAGCACAGCCAAAGCATTAGTCCAGATAGCAGGCAGGGATGTGGTCAGCAGCAGCAAAAGGATCAAAGGATCGTCCATGCAGCAGGCAGGAATACTGTCCATAGTTAGTACATGCAGCAGGCAGAGGTATGGTCAGCACAGCCAGAGTATTTGTCCAGGGAGCAGGCAGTACCATCAAGCTTAGGGCATCGGTCAGGAAAGAATGGGGACAGGGGTAGAGGCTTCTCCCACCCAAATAGCTTTGAAGCCTCCGGGCAACCAGACCCTGTTATGGGAACACAGAAAACCAAAAACTGTTTTTCTGAACTCAGAACACTATTCTGGAGCCCCTCACATATGTGAGACCCCTGTGTAGCAGGGTGAAAGATCAATCCAAGGGGCAGGCAAAAACATGGTCAACAGGCCGAGGTCAGTGCAGGTAAAAGGCAGAAATAGGCGGTAGGCAGAGGCATAGACTATACAGTCCAGGGTCAGTTCACGTGAAAGGCAAAAACATGGCGGAAAAACAATGCAGACGGTAGGCAGAGGAATAGTCGAGAAACAGGCCAGGGTCGGTTCACATGGAAGGCAATAATATGGTTGGTTGAGGAAGGGAAATATTCAGGACAGAAATTAAAAACGGGGAAATGGCAGTATTAGAAATATGGACTAATAATTTTCCAGAGTGTGATATCGCCTGAAGCATTCTCCGATGCAAAGGCCAGGTTGGGAGGGACAGTCGGCACAATGGAAGCTGGTATCTTTCCTAATTCCTCTTTTGGTGCACACCCAACATTTTTTTTGGCGTCGTCTTCCGGATCCTGTTGGTGGAATATGGTCTGGGAAATGGCACTCATGTAGTCTGCTGACAGAATCGGAGCGAATGCTTTCTGGGGGGGGATACTTGCTGATAATTTAGGGCAGTGACAATGTCTTCAATAAACTTTATGAAGGTGGTGGGTGTTTCTGTGGAAGTTCTGTTTTGGTAGATTATGAAAGAATTTAAAAGGGCCAAATGAAAAAAGTAAATTGCGACTTTTTTGTACCAGAATAAGGATTTTCTTGTTGAAAGATAGGGCTGCAACAACTGATCATTTAAATCCACCCCCCCCCATGTATTTATTGTACTCAGTGATACAGGTAGGCTTGCGAACGGTACCGCGTCTTCTGTGAAGTTCCACCGAGGTGTCATCGTGGATGGTGGACATGATGTACACATCTTTTCTATCCCTCCACTTCACAGCCAACACTTCTTCCTTCCTCAAGCTTGTCGATTCCCCCCTTAGAATGTTTGTGGTGACAAGACACTGTGGGAAGCCCTTTCGGTTTTTTCTAGCTGTACCACAGGCCAAAGTTTGTTTGAGATATAGGTGGCGGAGAAGGGGCAAACTCGTATAATAATTATCCATATAAATATGGTACCCCTTTTGGAGGAGTGGGAATGCCAACTCCCAAACAATTTTCCCACTTATCCCCATGTACGAGGGACACTCAGGGGGCTGGAGCTGGGAATCTTTCCCTTCGTACACGCGGAATGCGTACACATAATCGGTGGCACTTTCACAAAGCTTGTTAAGCTTCAAGCCATACCTCGCCCTCTTACTGGGTATATATTGTTTGATTCCCAGCCGGCCTGTGAAATGCACCAGGGATTCGTCCAGATATATTTTTTTCAGGGACATAAACTTCGGCAAACTTCTGTGAAAATAAATGAATTAGGGGGCGAACTTTATATAATTTGTCAAAGTTTGGGTGATTTCGGGGGGGGGGGCACTGCGAGTTGTCATTGAAATGCAAGAAGCGCATTATGATTTCGTATCAGGACCTGGACATGGCTGATGAAAAAATTGGGATATAGTGGATGGGTTTGGTGGACCAATACTTATGAATTTCATTTTTTTTGTAAGTCCCATGTTCAGGGTTAGGCCTAAAAACAATTTTAGCTCCACTGCTGTTAGCGGTCTCCACTCAAAAGGGCGGGCATAGCTGGAGCTGGGGTTGGTTGCAATAAATTGTTGGGCAAACAGATTAGTTTGGTCCACGATGCCTTGAATCAATTCGGGAAAAATAAATTTAAAAAAATCCATTTGTGAAAATCCTGCAGTGTTGACCTGCACACCCGGCTGTGCTGTAAAAGGGGGGATCGTGGCTGACCCTGTGGTAGAAGGCAGCCACAATGTGTTTGCCAAGGATTCTGGAAGATGGGTTTGGGCCCTACTTCTTGGGCGTCCACTTGTGCTGGGTCTTTCCTCCTGGGGTCTAGCAGCGCTTGTACTGGTCCCCTCCTCCTGGGGTCTACCGCCACTGGCACTGCTGGTAGCTGCCTGGTTTTCAGACCGTCGTCTTTTTGGACGGACTACTTCCTCCTCTGATTCGGATCCTGATGTGCTGCCTTCGGGGGGCTCATATTCCGAATCGGAACCAGAATCTGAACTGGTGAGAGCTCCCCGTTGCTCTCATCGGTCAGACTCAGTATCTGGTATGCCTCTTCTGGGGTGTACATCTTTCTTGACATAGTGGCTGACTGGCTGTATGTACTCTGGTGGCAAATGATGAGGTGGCGGGTACTCTGGCAGATGATGAGGTGGCGGGTAATCTGGTGGCAGGTGATGAGGTGGCGGGTACTCTGGTGGCAGGTGATGAGGTGGCGGGTACTCTGGTGGCAGGTGATGAGGTGGCGGGTACTCTGGTGGCAGGTGATGAGGTGGCGGGTACTCTGGTGGCAGGTGATGAGGTGGCGGGTACTCTGGTGGCAGGTGATGAGGTGGCAGGTACTCTGGTGGCGGGTACTCTGGTGGCAGGTGATGAGGTGGCGGGTACTCTGGTGGCAGGTGATGAGGTGGCGGGTACTCTGGTGGCAGGTGATGAGGTGGCGGGTACTCTGGTGGCAGGTGATGAGGTGGCGGGTACTCTGGTGGCAGGTGATGAGGTGGCGGGTACTCTGGTGGCGGGTACTCTGGTGGCAGGTGATGAGGTGGTGGGTACTCCTGATGGACAGGTACTCTGAGGTGACAGGTACTTTGAGGTGACAGGTACTCTGAGGTAAAACAAGAGAGAAAAGGTCTTGCGAGCCACAATAACCCTATGCCCTACTGCAGATATAAAACAATATAAAAAACAATCTAAAAAATTATACAAAAAATATATATACCCAGCTGCAAACGCAGGTCACGTATTCATAGCCGTGCATTTAAGTGTGGATAAAAGAAATGCGCTGCGCTCAGGTATGAACCTATATATGCATTCACCTTATCAGCATAAAGGTGCCTAGTGCTTGTGCTTCGAATCCCAAACCAATCCATATAACCCGAAAATGGTGCTACTATATATCACATCCAAGAGCACACTGTGCCAAATATTAAATAGTTCTGTATTATTTGGCACAGTGTGCTCTTGGATGTGATATAATAGTAGCACCATTTTCGGGTTATACGGATTGGTTTGGGATTGGAAGCACAGGCACTAGGCACCTTTATGCTGATAAGGTGAATGCATATATAGGTTCATACCTGAGCGCAGCGCATTTCTTTTATCCACAGGTACTCTGAGGTGACAGGTACTCTTTATTTAGGAGGGGCGATCTGGGCACAGTAGTACATGTAATTAGTAACTCACTGTTAGCTGATCTCTTCTCCTCACACTGGATCGGTGTGTGAGGAGAAGAGCCCAGCAACAGCAGTTACTATCTGTGTTTGTTTACATTAGTGACCGGCTGTGATTGGACACAGCCGGTCATGTGATGCAGAGCCATGTCATTGGCTACAGTGATCAGGGCTGAGCTGTATCCAGGGGAAAAGCCTCAGCCCCGATCACCACTCTTCCGCCGGAACCAGCAGAATACACGCTTCCCAATGCCGCTCTGCATCCGCCGTTACCGACGCTCTGCTGCCCGCCGCCGCTTCAATACCCCCATCGGGGAACGGCTGTGTCCTGAGGGACACAACGGTACCCCGGTCGCCGCTCTGCGGGTCCCCGGGGGCCCGCAGTAGCGGCGGAAAGTTGAGGACGTCATATGACGTCCACCCAGGATGGGAGATCCCATCTGTGGACGTCATTTGACTATGGCCGGGTATTGAAGTGGTTAAGCCATTCGTGTGGGGCGCTAACAGACATAAACTGGCATGGCAAACGCTCAAAAATCAGACTGACCTTGGTGGCACAGCTCTCCCGGACTTTAACCTATATTACATTGCATTACAGTTGTCACAACTTTTTCATTTGGATAAAACGGATAGTGAGAGGTTTCTCATGCTCCTATGTCCAAGGTGGGCACAACAAACCAAGGACTCGATATACGCAGTAGCATCAGACTCGGGAGGGTCGGAATTAGGGGACAATAGATTCTCTGTTATATCACTACAGGAAAATTTGGGACTTGGCTACCTCTAAACTTGAAATCCCACATTTCAATGATTACACGCCAGTATGGCACAACAAGAATCTTCCTGAATTCAACAAAATACAAGACACATTCATATGGTCTATACAGGGAATATTTTATCTGCACCACTTATTAAAAGATGGACATCTAAAAACTTTTGATTCACTTAACCACTTGACCACTGGGCACTTAAAACCCCTTAATAACCAGACCAATTTTCAGCTTTCAGTGCTCTCACAATTTGAATGACAATTACTCAGTCATGCAACACTGTACCCATATGAAATTTTCGTCCTTTTTTTCACACAGAGCTTTCTTTTGGTGGTATTTGATCACCTCTGGGTTTTTTATTTTTTGTGCTATAAATGAAAAAAGACCGGAAATTTTGTAAAAAAAAATGCATTTTTCTTCATTTCTATTAAAATTTTTTGCAAATAAGTAATTTTTCTTCATGATTTTGGCCAAAAATGTATACTGCTACATATCTTTGGTAAAAATAACCCAAATTAGTGGGTATTATTTAGTCCGTGTGAAAGTTATAGGGTCTACAAGCTATGGTGCCACTCACTGAAAATGTATCATTTTGATCTAACCTGATGTACTGACAGCCTATCTCATTTCTTGAGACCCTAACAAGCCAGTAAAGTACAAATACCCCCCCAAATGACCCCTTTTTGGAAAGTAGACATTCCAAGGTAGTTAGTACAAGGCACATTTAGTTTTTTGAAGTTGTCGATTTTTTTCCACAATTCTTTGCAAAATGAAGATTTTTTTTTTATTTTTATTTTTTTTCACTCCAAATTTTCATTACAGGTTATTTCTCTGACATGGCATGTACAGACCACAAATGACACCCCAAAATGTATTCTGCTACTTCTCCTGAGTATGGCGATACCACATGTGTGAGACTTTTACACAGCCTGGCCACATACAGAGTCCCAACATTGAAGTAGCAACTTCATGCGTTCTAGGAGCATAAATTACACATCTAATCTCTCAACCACCTATTACACTTTTGAAGGCCCTGGAGCACCAGGACAATGGAAACGCCCACAAAGTGACCCCATTTTGGAAAGCAAACACCCCAACGTATAATCTATGAGGCATAATGAGTCTTTGGAACGGTTCATTTTTTTCCAGAAGTTTTTGGAAAATGTGGAAAAAAATGAAAACACATTTTTTTTTTTACACAAAGTTGTCCATTTATAAGATATTTCCAACACATAGCATGTACATAGCAAAAATGACACCCCAAAATGTATTCTGCTACTCCTGAGTACGGCGATACTACATGTGTGGGACTTTTACACAGCCTGGCCACATAGAGACCCAACATCCAAGAAGCACCATCAGGTGTTCTAGGGACATAAATTACACATCCAATTTCCTTACAATCTATCACATTTTTGAAGGCCCTTCATATTTCTAACACATAGCATGAACATACCAAGAATTACACCCTAAAATACATTCTGCTGAGTAAAGGGTAAACAAAAGATTACCTGTGATTTTAGTAGTGCAATTGTCCACAGGAGGAGAGCCCTGATCCAGGCAGCAGGCAGGGACGTGGTCAGCGACAGTGAATGGAGTTGTCCAGGCAGCAGGCAGGAATATTGTCCATAGTCAGTACAGGCAGGGATACTGTCCATATACAGTCCAGGGTCAGTGCACGTAGAGACGTTGCCAGCAGTGCCAAAATATTGGTCCTGGTAGTAAGCAGGAACACGATCCAAGTAGCAGGCCAGGAAAGAATGGGGACAGGGGTAGAGGCTTCTCCCACCCAAATCTCTTTGAAGCCTCCGAGTCTCCAGACCCTAATCCGGTAATGAGAAAACTAAAAAATCTGTTTTCTTCATCCAGAAAAACATTTCTGGAGCCCCTCACATATGTGAGACCCCTGTGTTCCCACTAGCACAGCAGGGTAAAAGATCAATCCAAGAGGCAGGCAAAAAACGTAGTCAAACAGTCCAGGGTCAGTTCCAGAGCAGGCAGAGGTAGGTACAGTTTAGCGTTCGGCAGAAGCGTGGTCGTATAACAGGCCAGGGTCAGTTCCGGAGAAGGCAGAAGTATGTTTAGCGTTAGGCAGAAGCTTGGTCGTATAACAGGCCAGGGTCGGTTCCAGAGAAGGCAGAGGTATGTACATTTCAGTGCAGTGGCATAAGGGGGGTGGAGAAAAATGACAGGAAATTAGAATTACGTTTTAGAATTAGAAATATCCCTAATGTAGAGAAGTATGGTAACGGCGGAAACATCCAACTATACAGAGGCCTGGTTGGGAAGGACAATCGGGACAATAATATGTTGTGTCTCTTCTAATTCCTTGACTGGAGCACACCAGGCATTTCTTTTGACGTCTGCAGCCTGTTTCACGGGGGGGATTTTGTCAGGAAAGTGGCGCTCATGGAGTCTGCTCTCGGAATCAGAGCGAATTGTTTCTGGTGGGCTTTCAGGGTACAAAAGGGCAAAAATAACTTCTTCTTGGTAGTGGAGATAGGATACGGGGTTCTCTGTGGTTTTTTGGTAAATAACATAAGTGTTATACATGGCCAAACTGAAAAAATAAATGGACACTTTTTTATACCAGTGGCGGGATTTTCTTGTGGGAAGGTAGGGTTCAATCATCTGATCGTTGAAGTCCATTCCCCCCATAAACAGATTATAATCATAAATGCAAGCTGGTTTCTGGACTGGGCCGTTTCTTCTTGGGACTTCCACGTAGGTGTCATTATGGATTGTCGTCAGCATGTGGACGTTTCGTCTGTCCCTCCACTTGACAGCCAATAACTCCTGGTTCCACAAAGATGCCGTCTCCCCTCGGCGTAACCTTTCGTTGACCAGTTTTTGCGGGAAGCCCTTTCTATTGGCTCTTACTGTACCACATGCTGGGGTGTCTCTCCGGTGAAGATTGCGGAAGAGGGGCAAGCTGGTATAAAAATTATCCACATAAAGATGGTATCCCTTTCCAAGCAGTGGATAGACCAGATCCCAGAACACTCTTCCGCTGGCTCCAATGTACTCTGGGCATTCAGGGGGATGAAGTTGGGAGTCCTTCCCTTCGTACACCCGGAAGGCGTAAATGTACCTAGTGGCTCGGTCGCAAAGTTTGTACATTTTTACCCCATATCGGGCCCTTTTGCTGGGGATGAACTGTTTGATGCCGAGCCTGCCGGAGAATTTTACAAGGGACTCATCCACGGAAATATTCTGTTCGGGGGTGTATAACTGGGGAAATTTTTCAGAGAAATAATTTAGGAGTGGCCGAATTTTAAATAGTTTGTCAAAAGCTGGGTCATTTCGGGGAGGGCACTGGGTGTTGTCATTATAGTGAAGGAACCGCATGATCATTAGGTATCTGGATCTTGGCATAAGGGATGAGAAGAGTGGCATGTGGTGGATGGGTTTTGGTAGACCAATAGGAGTACAATTGTGTTTTTTTTTTTTTGTGAGTCCCATAGTAAACGTTAGGCCTAAGAAAATTTTGAATTCCTCTACGGTTAGTTCTCCCCACTCAAAGGGACGGCCGTAACTAGAGCCAGGGTTGCTTACTATGTTCTGCTGTGTGTAGAGGTTGCACTGGGCCACAATGGACGATAGTAAGTCTTCAGTGAAAACCAAATGGAAAAAATCAATCATGGCAAAATCATCGGTGTTCACCTGGACACCTGGCTGGGCGGAGAAAGGGGGGATATTTGCTGCTCCGGAATTAGGGGGAATCCACAGGAGGTTTTGAAGGGCATAGGGAAGGCTGGCATGGCCCCTATCCCTTTTGGGGCTGAGATGACACCCTACTGGTGCCTGGCCTTTGTTGTAGTGGCCCTGCTCTCGAGGTGGACGGCCCTGCTCTCGAGGTGGACGGCCCTGCTCTCGAGGTGGACGGCCCTGCTCTCGAGGTGGACGGCCCTGCTCTCGAGGTGGACGGCCCTGCTCTCGAGGTGGACGGCCCTGCTCTCGAGGTGGACGGCCCTGCTCTCGAGGTGGACGGCCCTGCTCTCGAGGTGGACGGCCCTGCTCTGCTGGTAGTAGGCTGCTGCTCCACGCCAGAACGCCTTCTTTTCACGGGCACACATTCCTCTTCAGATTCTGTATCAGAACCGCTGCTTATCACAGGTTCATAGGTCGAATCGGAATCTGAATCGGACTGAGACCCAGAGAGCTCCCCGCTGCTCTCATCGGTCATGCTTAGACGCTGGTAGGCCTCCTCAGTAGTAAAATATTTCTTTGCCATACTGGTGGCTGATGAGGCTGCACTGCAGAGCACTGTTGTAAAACTGGTGGGCACAGGTGGCACTGGTTGGCACAGGCGGGACTGGTGGGTACAGGCGGCACTGGTGGGCACAGGCGCTGGTGGGCACAGACGGCACTGAGGTGGCACAGGTGGCACTGATGGGCACAGGTGGCACTGATGGGCACAGATGGCACTGATGGGCACAGGTGGCACTGGTGTGCACTGTAGTGGCACTGGTGTGGCACTGGCGGCACTGGTGGGCACAGCAAAGGCGCAGGTGAGTACTGACGGGCACAGGTGGCACTGACGGGCACAGGTGGCACTGTAGTGGCACTGGTGTGGCACTGTAGTGGCACTGGTGTGGCTCTGGTGGCACTGGTGTGGCACTGGTGGCACAGGTGACAGATAGTGACAGATAGTGACAGATGGAACTGTTATGGCACTATTTGGGCACTATTGGGGCACTGCTGGGCACTGCCGAGCACTGCTGGGCACGGCTACAATGTCACAACTCGCAGTTAGCACACGATCTGCTCTCCTCTCCTCTCACGCTGCATCGGTGAGAGGAGAGGAGAGCAGTGAACTTGTCATGACCCTTTACCATGATCACGTGGTAAAGGGCCGCTGTCACTGGCCCTGTACCGCGATCCGTGTAGCGCCGGGTCCCGTGAACCCGACTAGCACGGATGTTCCCGTGTGCGCGCCCCAGCAACGATTCACCGGGAGGACGTCCCTGGACGCCCTCCCAGAGATAACAAACCGCCCTGTAGCCGTCATTTGGCTAAAGGCCGGTTATTAAGTGGTTAAAGCAGAATTCACAATTCCGAATCAGATGTTCTTTAGATTCCTACAAATCCGCCATGCGGCAAAATCAGTTTCCTGATTCCCTCCCAAGCCCTACACCTAATGTTCTAATTGCAGTAATCAAGAACACAGACCCACATAAATTGATTTCAGCTTTTTATAAC
This sequence comes from Lithobates clamitans, assembly GCA_037952925.1. NCBI lineage: Eukaryota > Metazoa > Chordata > Amphibia > Anura > Ranidae > Lithobates > Lithobates clamitans. Next base: position 2,527,866 of record JBBGZY010001005.1, read on the forward strand.
CTGCTCTTAACCCCTGTGTCTACTAGAATAGCATATGCTCTTAAACCAAGATGGGAAAGAGATGTGGGACCAATAGAGGATGAGGAGTGGGGCGAGGCACTGGAGTCTTGTAGGGAGGTGTCCCCCAAATTATCAGATAGCCTGTCGCAGCTTTATATTCTTCATAGGGCATATCTTACACCCCTCAGAGTGGCAAGATATAAACGCACACAATCCACCACATGCCTGATGTGTGGGAAGGAGACTGGCACCTTTTTCCATCTGATATGGACATGTCCTAAGATTCAAGTTCTGTGGGAACAAATTGTGACATTCCTTCATGATACAGTGGGCTCACCCCTAGCACTAGATCCAAAACAGTGTCTTTTAGGTATAATTCCAGATATAATTGACAAATACACAAAAACATTTCTCCATGAAACACTCTTTGCAGCAAGAAAGATTATAGCCAGAAAATGGATGAGACAAACGTCTCCTAAACTAGTGGAATGGAAGGTCAAAGTGAATAACACCCTGCCGTTTAAGAAATGTATATATATTAATAGAGGCTGTCCTGCTAAGTACAATAAGATATGGGATCGCTGGCTCCAAGAATCTGATACCTGTGTGTAATGCAACCAATTTTAGTTTGCAATGTTTCCTCGAAAATACATCTTATTGCATAGTCACTAAAATTCTATGTATGAATACTGAATATTTTCGCAGAATGAGCACATTGTACTATTCAGCATACGTATAGACTGTGGAATAATATATGTACATGTTGTCAAGTTTGTATGTTACAGCAAGTATTGCATGTATGCACCAGTTAATCAACAAAACATTGTTTGATAAGGAAAAAAGTGTTAAGTCATGGATTGTGGAAACTAACTAGTGTCGGGTGATTGGAGGAGCTAAAAGTAGTTGGATCTGTATGTGCATTATAATTGAAATTAGTCAATCGATTAAAAAAAAAAAAAATTTAAATTTTCGTGTTCGATTAATCAGTAACAGCCCTAGTTTTTTATACATTTTTTGGGGATATTTATTATAGCAAAAAGTAAAAAAAAGTGTTTTTTTTTTTTTTTTCCCAAAATTGTCGCTTTTTTTTGTTTATAGCACAAAAAATAAACGTAGAGGTGATCAAATGCCACCAAAAGATGGCTCTATTTGTGGGGGAAAAAAGGACGTCAATTTTGTTTGGGAGGCATGTCGCACGACCGCGCAATTGTCAGTTAAAACAACGCAGTGCCAAATCGCAAAAAGTGCTCTGGTCTTTGGCCAGCCAAATGGTCCAGGGCTGAAGTGGTTAAAGAGGAGTTCCACCCAGGGGGGCCATTAAAAAAAAAAAAAATAATAAAAGTCAGCAGCTACAAATACTGCAGATGCTGACTTATAATTGGACACTTACCTGTCCTGGAGTCCAGCGAAGCGGGGGATCGAAGCCCCGCTCGTCTCCCCCTCCGTTCAGCGGCGCCGGGATTGCAACTGTGGGCGCCGGGCTGTGGCTTCACAGCCTGGCACCCACTGCACATGCGCGAGAGGCGCTGCTCGCCGTGATTGGCCGCTCAGTCACCTGGGACCTGTAATGGGTCCCAGATGATTGACAGGAGGGAGGGAGCAGAGCAGAGCGGAGCCCTTCCTGTGCCGAGGGGGAAGTGATGTCACCAGCCCAGGCAAAGGAAGGGGCAGACTAAGAGGGACCACCTAGCAACAGGCATTTAGAGGTAAGTGAAAAAAAAATATCCAAATGTTTTTTTGTTTAGGATTTTTTATGTATGTTTGTTTTTTTGGGTGGAACCCCACTTCAAGGTCCCGGCCGATAGGAAAGCGGAATTTGTGGCATGCAGCATGTTTATTATGGCAGGTTCGGCTTTGCAACCGGTCCTGGCTTTGGCCCTGGTGTCTCAGACCCTAACTGAATGGACCAAGCTTTTGTGCCAGGGTCTGGAGAATGAGCAGGTTCCCTCTGCTTACATTGATCTGGTGGACCAGTTGGTCAAGGGGCTTCAGTTTATATGCCATGCATCTTTGGATCTGCCCTTTTAACCACTTACCGACCGCCGCACGACGATGTACGTCCAAACTTTGAACGGGGATATCGTTGTTATGGCAGCAGCTAGCTGCCATAACCCCGGTATCCCCGTTTTCGTGCGGCGGCCGGCTTTCAGATAAAAGTGGTCCCTGAGGCGGATTTGCCGCGAGATCACTTTTATCGGTGGCGGGAGAGGGGCCCCCTCTCCCGCCGCGATCCGGTGCCCTCCGCCGCTTACCGGAGCCGTCGGTAGCGGCGGAGGCGATCGCATCTGTCTCTGTCCTGTGCCTGGAGACGAGTGAGGCTAAGATGGCGCCCACTCGTCTCCATGACACTGCTGGGCGGAAGCGACGTCAAAACGTCAGTTTCGCCCACGCCTCTTAAAGGCACATTTTTTCAAATGTCATTTTTTTAAATGACTTTTTTTTTTATTGCATTTTAGTGTAAATATGAGATCTGAGGTCTTTTTGACCCCAGATCTCATATTTAGGAGGTCCTGTCATGCTTTTTTCTATTACAAAGGATGTTTACATTCCTTGTAATAGGAATAAAAGTGACACAATTTTTTTTTTAAAAACGTGTAAAAATAAATAAAATGTAAAATAAATAAAAAATAACAATTTTTAAAAAAAACACCCCCCGTCCCGACGAGCTCGCGCGCAGAAGCGAACGCATACGTGAGTATGAAAACTGTGGTCAAACCACACATGTGAGGTATCGCCGCGACCGGTAGAGCGAGAGCAATAATTCTAGCCCTAGACCTCCACTGTACCGCAAAATATGCAACCTGTAGAGTTTTTTAAACATCGCCTATGGAGTTTTTTGAGGGTAAAAGTTTGACGCCATTCCACGAGCGGGCGCAAATTTCAAGCGTGACATGTTGGGTATCAATTTACTTGGCGTAACATTATATTTCACAATATAAAAAAAATTGGGCTAACTTTATCGTTGTCTTATTTTTTTATTCAAAAAAGTGAATTTTTTCCAAAAAAAGTGCGCTTTTAAGACCACTGCGCAAATACGGTGCAAAAAAAAGTATTGCAACGACCGCCGTTTTATTCTCTAGGGTGTTAGAACCCCCAAACATTATATATGTTTTTTTTTCCAAGTAATTTTTTAGCAAAAAAAACTTGTTTTAACCACTTCAATACCAGGCACTTAGACACCTTCCCGCCCAGGCCAATTTTCAGCTTTCAGTGCTGTCGCAATTTGAATGACAATTGCGCGGTCATGCTACACTGTACCCAAACAAATTTTTTGTCATTTTGTTCCCACAAATAGAGCTTTTTTTTAGTGGTATTTGATCACCTCTGCGGTTTTTATTTTTTGCACAACAAATAAAAAAAGACAGAAAATGTAAAAAAAAAACTAGTTTTTCTTTGTTTCTGTAAAAATTTTTTGTAAATAAGTACGTTTTCTCCTTCAATGATGGGCACTGATATGGCTGCACTGACGGGCACTGATACGGCGGCACTGATGGGCACCGATGAGGTGGCACTGATGAGGTGGAACTGACGGGCACTGATGATGGGCAATGACAGGTGGCACTGATAAAACATTGGGGGCATTGCTGGGCAGATCTGGGACATAATGGTGCCAATCAGTGCCCATTTGTGGGCACTGATTGGCACAGATTGGGCACATGTGGATGGCCATGGGGTGCATACCTGGCCATCCACATGTTGCCCCTTCCCTGTTGGTCCTAGTGGCGATCCCTGGTGGTCCAGTGTGGTGATCTGAGGGGGGCTGCGCTGATAAACAATCAGCACAGACCACCCCTGCCAGGAGAGCCGCCGATCGGCTCTCCTCTACTCGCGTCTGTCAGACGCGAGTGAGGAAGAGCCGATCAATGGCTTTTCCCATTGACAGCGTGATCAGTCGTGATTGGACACGGCTGATCATGTGGTAAAGAGCCTCCGCCGGAGGCTCTTTACCAAGATCGGTGTATCGGTGTGTCAGGCTGACACACCGCTCCACCGATCGCCATGATGCGCGCCCCCGGGGGCGCATGGCGGCATGTTATCCTGCTGGACGTCATATGACGTCCAGTCAGGATAACAGAACCACTTTCCGGACGTCAATCCGCTATAGGGCGGGCGGGAAGTGGTTAAACATGTAAACACCTAAAATCCAAAACGAGGCTGGTCCTTAAGTGGTTAAGGTGATCGCCTGTTTGAGGCTACTCTGGATGACATCATTAAGGGTGTTGGTGGGGGGTTGAGGGCAAGAGTACCTTACTGCTACAATCTAGGAAAGGAGCCTCGTCATAAATGTAGGCCCTCTTTCTCAGCCCATAAAAAATGTATTTTGTGCTCCCGGGATTGCAGATAAGGGGAGTAGATCTTTCAAGTCTTCCCCGGGCGGTTCCAAGCAACCTTGGTCTGGTCAGCCTAGAGCTGGCTTCTCCAGTCCTGCAGACAACACCCCTTAGGCATTAAGGTCTGCTCTCACCCATAACTGGGGTGGGGGGGCATCTTCGCTGGTTTCCGGCCTCATGGTCCTCCGAGCATCAAGTGGATCCACAAAATGATCCTTTTGTGGGTACCAAAGAAGGGGGGCATAGTTTGTCTGTTTTGGGGTTTTTAGGCCCTGAGTCTCCTTTTGCGGATATAGTTCCTACAAAGGTTCGGGGGACGTCTAAACCACCCAAAGCCCCCCCCAATCCCGGTCCAGGAAATTGAATCACCTGGGTCTAACTCAGGATTTAATGTTGACCAGGGTGGTCTTCTGGTCAAACTTGGGAAACCACAGGGCGCGATTCGCTGCTGTCACGCAGACTGTCGAAGATACCAAGGTTTGTGGCATGGTCTCAGGTGCTCTGGTAGATGCCGCAGTTGTCCTAGTGCCATTGTGGGGCCAATACATTCCTGTTCTCGAGCTTCTGCCGCGGTTTCTGCGAAAAGATCAAGGGCGAAGGTCTTCTGGTGGCCGTAAACGTCTCTTGTGGGCTATCTCTGAGAGGACCAGTTGTCCCAAGGGCTGAGCTTCCATCCTGCTTTACTGTCGCTGGTTTTGATAGCTTGGCTGTTGAAAGCCAGGTACTGAGGGATAGAGGCATGCCTGGATCAGTCATCCCTACTGTGTTGAAGGCAAGGAAGTCGACACCTAGCAAGATATTCAATCGTACGTGGAAAGCGTACATTTCTTAGTGTGAGTCGATTTGGCGCTCATCCTCGCTGCTTTTCTGTAGCTCAGATCTTGGCCTTTCTTCAACGTGGGCATTGAGCAGAAGTTGGCCTTGAGTACCATCAAGGGCCAGGTGTTTACCTTGGCAATCTTTCAGCGACCCCATAGCCAGGCTATCTTTAGTTTGTACCTTCATTCAGGGAGTTCAACATGTGGCTCCCCCTGTACAGTCTCTTACCGTCGTGGGATTTAAACTTGGTGCTCTGTTAACCAGAAACCTCCATTTGAAAATATTCGGGAGATTCCCTTGCCTATGTTGTCCCACAAGGTAGCATTCTTGGTGGCTATTACATTGGCCCGTAGGATGTCAGAGTCGGCAGCATTATCCTGTCGTTCTCCCCATTTGGTGGTCCACAGAGGTAAGGTGGTTCTGTCCATCGTTCCTACCTAAAGTTGTCTTCCATTTGAATGAGGACATTGGTGGAGATTTACTAAGCTAGAGAGTGCAAATTCTGATGCAGATCTGCATAGAAACCAGTCGGCTTCCAGGTTGTATTGTCAAAGCTTTATTGATCAAGCTGAAGTTAGAAGCTGATTGACTGCCATGCACAGCTGCACCAGATTCTGAGTGCACCAGTATTAGTAATTCTCCCCAATTGTGTTGCCTTCCTTGTTTCCCAAGCTGGCTAATCCCAAGGAATATGCTTTGCATGCCTTGGATGTGGTTCCGGTGTATCTGGCAGCCACGGAGTCCTTTCAGAGGTCAGACTCGCTTTTTGCGGTTACACAAAGACCAAGGAAAGGGCTGGCCGCTTCTTTGGCTACCATCTCCATCTGGATCAGACAGACGGTGACTCAGGCCTATTCTATTAAAGGTCGGGCTCTTCTTTTTCCCTGTCACGGCGCATTCTACTCGGGCGCTTAGTACTTCTTGGGCCTTCCGTCAGCAAGCCTCAATTTCTCAGGTTTGCAAGGCGGCCAGTTGGTCTTCGGTCCATACTTTCACCAAGTTCTACAAAGTAGATATTTAGGCATCTGCGAATGTGGCTTTTGGCTATAAAGTTTTGCAGGCTGCTGTTTAGGAAGGGCGGTTCACAATTGAGGGGTGTTTTTCTTCAAATTTTTATTTAAAATGGGGCTGATACCGCCCTGCATCCACCCACTTCTAATGATGGGCATACATGCACTTTTTTTTTTAACTGTGGAGGTGAAATCACCTCCTACAGCACTGGAGTCGTTGATTTATTTATCGTGAAAAGAAACCCTGTTGCTGTCAAAATAAATTAATCTGTGCTGCAGCCGAATGGCGTACATGAAAAGCAAACAATGGTAACATTGGTAAATGGTAAAACAAAATAACATTACAGTATAACAGTGAGACATACCATACCTGCAAAGCAAATACAATAAAACACAGTAAAAATAAAACATTACAGTTATAAAATACAGTGACAATAGAAAGCGAAGAAAAATAAAACCATTTTAGCCTTATTTTTTTTTTTTTGCACTTTATATAAACTGTAACTGTAAACGTTTCAGATTAGGGTCTCTCAATGTGATGGCCATCTCATCTTTCGAGACCCTGTGTTAGCGTGCCCTAGGACTGTGCAGTCCTGTACCCTACGCTAATATTCCACTAGTGTGTGATAGCGTTGGAAACATTCAAAGATGTAAAGACCAAGTTGGTCAGGACAGGAGGGACAATAAAAGCGGGTGTCGCGCCTATATCCGTGTTTTCTGCTGACATGACATCTTCTTTGGGGTGTTCTTTAGGCAGGGGTACCAAGGAGGACTTACGAAAAATACCTCTTGTGCTGCCAGCTTACTGCATTTGCATTAAGAAGGTGGGGCACAGCACCATCTGGAAACAAAAAGGCTGTGATCTCTTCCTGGAATTTTAGGAAGGATCCATTGACGCTTTGTATAGCACAAAAGCATTCAGCAGAGCCAATTAGAATAAATATACAGACACTTTTTTGTACCTGCGTCTGGTCTTACAGGCAATTCGGTACAGCACCAACAACTGGTCGTTGAGGTCCACCCCTCCCATGTTAAGGTTGTATTCGTGGACACAGAGGGGCTTCACAACAACTCCAGTCGCCGTTGGAATTTTGACCGTCGTATCTGCGTGAAGGGAGGACAGAATGAAAACATTCCGATTATCCCTCCACTTCACTATGAGCAAATTATTACAGTTCAAACCAGCTCTATCCCCCCGTCTAAGTTGAGATTTTATAAGCCTTTGGGGAAAGCTTCTGCGATTAGATCGCACGGTGTCACATGCGTCAATTCCACAATCAAAAAGGTGACTAAAAAGTGGCACGCTTGTGTAATGTCCACGTGATACCCCTTTCCGATTAAGGGTGACACCTATTCCCAAACAATCTTACCAGCGCTCCCTATGTAGTCTGGGCAGTTGTGGGGGTCCACGTGACTATTGCTTCCCTCATAAACCATAAACCGATATGTATCGCCAGTTGCCCTGTCACAGATCTTAAACAACTTGACCCCATATCTGGCACGCTTGCTGGAGAGATACTGTTTGAAAGACAAGTGGCCAGAAAATGTAATCAGGGACTCGTCAACACAGACAACTTGATCGGGAATAAACAAGGCTGCAAACTGTTGAAGTGTTTTAGGAGTGGCCGAATTTTGTGGAGCCAATCGTATCCAGGGTCACCCCGAGGACGACAGAGTTCATTATCATTGAAATGCATGAACCGCAGGATCTGCGCATATCGCGCCCTGGACATGGAAGCAGAAAACACGGGCTTATGGTGAATTGGGTGAGTGGACCAATATAACCGCCAATTACACTTTTTTAGCTAGCTGGCTGCTGTCATAACAATGATATTCCTCTTCAAAGTACCGGGCAGTCCGTAAGTGGTTAAATTCAGAAACCGTAATAGGTCTCCAATCTCTGGTAAGGGTCAAATAGGGATTAGCGGTGATGAATTGACCAGCATACAAATTGCTTTGGTCCACAATGCATTTATAGAGCTCTTCTGTGAAAAACAGTGAATAAAAATCAAGTGACGTAAAATCAACTGTTTTGACCTGAATTCAGGGTTGGCCAGTGAATGGGGGAAGTGGTGGGCTCCCAATTAGGATTGGCATATGCAGCGAGAAGGGCACTATGGGCTCTATGGGCCTGTGTTTATCTTCCTGATGGTTGCGGGCCACTACTTGTGCTAGCCACTGCACCAGATTGAACTGCACTTATGGGACTCGTCATGTCACCACTTGTTACTTCAGTGCTGGCTTGACTACGACCAGGATGTACTAGGCCGCTGGTGCTTGCCAGTTCACCAGAAAGATGAGCGGCACTAGTACTGGCTCTCTGCTTCATACGAGAGCCTTGCGGTTCCTGCACTTCAACAGAAGAACCAGGGTGCCCACACATGGATCAAACTTCAGCTAGTCCTTAATGAACAGGATCCATTTTGATTGATGTATGGCCAGCTTAACCTTAGGCTGTTTGTGTGGTGCTTTGCTGCAGCGCATGTTTGGGCAGTGTTGCAGCCAATTGATTTAAATTTCACATATTGCTTTGTTCTCTTTTGTGTGTCCTTTTTCTCTTTTGATACTATATTAACCACTTAAAGATCAGACACTTTCGGGGGGCGTGTCCAAGATGGCGACCGGTGCAGAAGCATAGTGTGAGAGCTCCGTTACTCTGCCTGGTATTTATCCTGTTTTCCTGCAGACTGGAATCTTTCTGGACTCACATCTGAGCTTCTGACAGCTCTCTGAGCTGGTATGCCCGAGCAAGTCGGCAACGCACCAGAAAACCTCCGTATCCCATATACAGCCTCATGGCAAGAAAGCGGTTCCCGGCGAGCTTTCCAATATGGCATCTCAAATAGAAGAGGCAGACCCAGCGATTCTAGTGCAAGATCTTTACTGCCCTGATACAGGCTATTACTACCTGCCAAACCACTCTTGACTGGGAAAATTGACTCCATGCAGCTGGAGATGGGGACTGATCCGCAAAGACCTGGATAAGTTCTGGACTCGGCTGACAGAGGTTGAGCACCGTGTGGGAGACGCTGAAGACTTGAGAGACCACTCCACCTCTCTCCATACCCTTACTACTTAAGTGAAGGCACTTGCATACCGAGCCGAAGATGCGGAAAACCGCAATCTGAGAGACAATCAAACAACTCCGCCAGCTGCTTCCACAGGCTGCATTCTCCCTGTTCTTTGCAGTAGAACGTGCCCACAGAATGCCGGCGGCTCGTGGAGCCCCTGGAACCCCTCTGAGCACATTTATTCTCAGGCTTTTGAACCTCCGAGACAGGGATATGGTGTTGAGGGATAGCAGGAAGATTTTGGCCCTGCATTTTGATCGATCCAGGATTGTGTTTTTCCCAAATTTCTCAGTGGAAACACAGAAGCAGCGCAAGTCTTTCGACCATGTGAAGCTCACCCTGAGACGGAAAGGCCTGAAGTATAGCATGCTGTTTCCTTTCCGTTTATGAGTACAGGATGGAGAATCCCATTGCTTCCTCACATCTCCTGAGGATGCTGCGGCACTGCGTCGTTTTAACTGACAATTGCGTGGTTGTGCAACGCTGCACGCAAACAAAATTGACATCCTTTTTTTCCCACAAATAGAGCTTTCTTTTTGGCGGTACTTGATCGCCTCTGCGTTTTTTAATTTTTTTATTTTTTGCACAAAAAACAAAAAAAAGCGACAATTTTGGTTTTTGTTTGTGTTCTTTTTAAAAACTTTTTTCCAGTGTCATCTCTGAGGTATATGTGTGGGGTAAGGCAAATGCTGGATAGAATACCTTTGTATTTGTTCTTACTGCAGGGTCTAGACGGTGATCCGGGCAGGGTAGGATGTGTCACTATTATGCCCCTTTCACTATGGGCCCTTTTAAGATTACTCTCCTGAAATGTCTGGGGGTTGAATTCTAAATTCAAACGTTCTCTAGTCTTCTCCTTTCTTAAAAGATACCTCCCGCACATCTGTATTTTGCAGGAGACTCATCTCACTGGGTCTAGGGTGCTCTTCCTTAAAAAACCGCGGAGGGGTCAGTATCTTGGTTTATAAAATACTTCCCTTCACACTGCTGGATCTCCGTCTAGACCCAGATTGTCAATATGTGATTATACATGCCCTATGTGATCAGATAGATGTGGTCATAGTTGGCCTATGTGCCACCACAAGCCTAGCGGTGTTACATAAATTCCAGATCATTGTAACTAAATATCCTACTACCAATATAATTATGGCAGGGGACTTCAATATGACCCCCAATCCCAGTGCTGACAAATTAAGCCCTGGCCTGATGACTGACTTGACCCTGTCTCGCTGGGCGGAGCTATATGGCCTGCATGACACCTGGAGGTGGAAACATCCATATGGTAGACAATTTACATGCCACTCTGTTATGCATGCTGGACTTGGTCTATGTTTAGTAGTTCCTTATTATCCAGAGTGGCTGCAGTCTCTATCTTACTGTGTGGCATCTCAGATCATGCTCCAGTCCTAGTTGATCTTAGCACTGACTCGGCGGCTGGCCTGGGACTTTGGAGACTGTCTAAGCATTGGATCACAGATGAAAAGTTGGAACCACTAATGTTGTCTGAGCTTAGGGATTATTGGATCCATAATGACCCTCTGCACCCCCAGATGCGGTCTGGGACGCATTTAAAGCCTATGCTAGAGATAGACACCAGTTTAACATTGTCAAAGTCAGAAAGCAGTCCCGACTCGATCTCTCTGAGGCCAAGACACGGGCTCTGTGACTGGAGGCGCGATATTCGAGTTCCCCGGATCAGAGTACGCATACGGATATGCTCACCGCCTACAGGGAATTTGTGCTGCTTCCTGTTGGCGTTTCCGCCTCGCCCAGACTTTGCACATATTTGATCGGGGTGAGTGCCCAGGCTAACTTCTGGCTTGGTTGGCGGTGGAAAGATCAGGGAGCTCTTGTATTGCGAACATCAAGGATGAAGATAGTACTTTACTCTCTGATCCTGCACAAATCAGTGCCAGATTTGAGCAATACTACACCCACCTCTATGCCTCCCAGGGCTACCTACTCCCCAGATAACCTGTCAACATACCTTGACACGGTGGAGTTCCCAACCTTGACCACTGAAGCCGTGCAGAGCCTGGAGGGCCCTATTACTCTGAAAGAGATCCAAGGGGCTATTAAATCTCTATAGGTGGGTAAAACCCCAGGTCCTGATGGACTCCCTACGGAGTTCTACAAAATCAACCTAGAAGTCATAGGCCCCTACTATTTTACAACACTTACCAAAGCACGAGTTACACTGCCGTTGACGCCAAAATTTTGACTAAGATATTGGCCAATAGACTGAACTCGGTTATACTCCTCTTTAGTACATGGAGACCAGATGGGCTTTATGTCGGGCAAGGGTACGGACATCAATATTCGTCTGCTCCACGCTAATATAGCACTGTTCAGAGACAAAAATACGAGGGGGGCGGTGGCCTCACTGGATGCAGAAAAGGCCTTTGATTCAGTGGAATGGGATTTTTTAAGGCAGGTACTCTTCAAATTTGGTTTTGGGCCCCAAATTTACCACATGGATTAAGCTGCTTTATACAGTGGGGCAAAAAAGTATTTTAGTCAGCCACCATTGTGCAAGTTTTCCCACTTAAAAAGATGAGAGAGGCCTGTAATTGTCATCATAGGTATACCTCAACTATGAGAGACAAAATGTGAAAACAAATCCAGACAATCACATTGTCTGGTTTTTGAAAGAATTTATTTGCAAATTATGGTGGAAAATAAGTATTTGGTCACCTACAAACAAGCAAGATTTCTCGCTCTCTCAGACCTGTATCTTCTTCTTTAAGAGGCTCCTCTGTCCTCCACTCATTACCTGTATTAATGACACCTGTTTGAACTTGTTATCAGTAAGAAAGAAAAAAGACACCTGTCCACAACCTCAAACAGTCACACTCCATACTCCACTATGGTGATGACCAAAGAGCTGTCGAAGGACACCAGAAACAAAATTGTAGACCTGCACCAGGCAGGAAAGACTGAATCTGCAATAGGCAAGCAGCTTGGTGTGAAGAAATCAACTGTGGGAGCAATAATTAGAAAATGAAAGACATACAAGACCACTGATCTCCCTCGATCTGGGGCTCCACGCAAGATCTTACCCCGTGGGGTCAAAATGATCACAAGAACGGTGAGCAAAAATCCCAGAACCACACGGGGGGACCTAGTGAATGACCTGCAGAGAGCTGGGACCAACGTAACAAAGGCTGCCATCAGTAACACTACGCCGCCAGGGACTCAGGTCCTGCAGTGCCAGACGTGTCCCCCTGCTTAAGCCAGTACATGTCCGGGCCCGTCTGAGGTTTGCTAGAGAGCATTTGTATGATCCAGAAGAGGATTGGGAGAATGTCATATGGTCAGATGAAACCAAAGTAGAACTGTTTGGTTGCAACTCTGTATTCTCTCTCCTCCAAACACGACAAGTTGTGTTTCTACCAAAGAACACCATACCTACTGTGAAGCATGGGGGTGGCAACATCATGCTTTGGGGCTGTTTCTCTGCAAAGGGAACAGGACGACTGATCCGTTTACATGAAAGAATGAATGGGGCCATGTATCGTGAGATTTTAAGTGCAAACCTCCTCCCATCAACAAGGGCATTGAAGATGAAACGTGACTGGGTCTTTCAGCATGACAATGATCCCAAACACACCACCCGGGCAAAGAAGGAGTGGCTTCGTAAGAAGCATTTCAAGGCCCTGGAGTGGCCTAGGCAGTCTCCAGATTCAACTCCCTCCAAAGATTTTCTATGGGGTTGAGAAGTCTGTGTTGCCCAGCGACAGCCCCAAAACATCACTGCTCTAGAGGCAATCTGCATGGAGGAATGGGCCAACATACTAGCAACAGTGTGTGACAACGTTGTGAAGACTTACAGAAAACGTTTGACCTCCGTCATTGCCAACAAAGGATATATAACAAAGTATTGAGATGAACTTTTGATATTGACCAAATACTTATTTTCCCCAATAATTTGCAAATAAATCCTTTCAAAAATCAGACAATGTGATTGTCTGGATTTGTTTCCACATTTTGTCTCTCATAGTTGAGGTATACCTATGATGACAATTACAGGCCTCTCATCTTTTTAAGTGGGAGGACTTGCACAATTGGTGGCTGACTAAATACTTTTTTGCCCCACTGTACATGAAGTGTTGGATTACGGTTTTGCCTTTAATTCGTTGTGGAATTGGAAACACTGACTTTGATTCTTTGAATAGATGCACTTTTGGATTCTACTTTTGGCTGAAATTGAGAATATGATTTTTGTTTTTTGCACGGTTGCACTTTATGAATTATATTCATTTGAGATTGAGAAACAGATTATAGATATGAAGTTTAATTTTGAAACATTTTTTCAACATATAGGATTTTTTGGATGTGAGTATGAGATTCACGTTTAAGATATTTGTTTGCACAAGTGTTTGTTTTCACATATCATTGTGTTGAATCTTTACTTGTTTACATAGTGGATATACACATTGTCATATGTTAGAACATTGCTAGTAATAGCATAATAATCACAGGGTGTATTAATTTGTTTTACACGTGTTAATTAAAAGATATTTATTACGAGATTGCCGAATTTTTAGATTTGCGCTGCACATTTTACCTATTTTTTTTTTTTTTTTTTTAACTATTTTGGCATAGTTTTAATTTTGATAAAAAAGATCAAGGTATATCCATTACCACTTACCATGAAATGAAAGCCCAATTTGTTCTGGAAAAAAAAAACAGTATAATCCACCTGGATACACAAAGTAATTATGTACAGTTTTACTAACACGTCAAAGTTGCAAAATTATGCTTAGGCATGAAGATTTGTTTTACCCTTAGGCGCAATTTCGCAAAGGGGGTAACTATTTTTTGGCATCATTCACGATGCCATTGTATACTATTGTGATTTCTGTGATTGGTCTATTACATGGTATAGGGCTGCTGTGATTGGCTCTGTACCATGTGATCACTGTGACTAATCAGTGGTTCACATCAGTAAGCCTCATCCATGACGGCCATTATTTACTATTTTTCACAGTAATCACATGGCACCAGGGCCAATCACTACGACCCATTACCTCGATGGTTACCCAACCACCTCGGTGGTTAAAGCTCATGCTGCTGCTTACAAAGTCCACAAGTAGGATTACGCAGGACTGTGCTCTCCCAGAATGATTCTTGATCCTCCTTCATGCAGAAACATAGCCAAGGCTGTCCAATTAGCTGGAGATCCCTCTGTCACCTTTTTTCTATTGGTGTCAGGAAAACTTGTCAGTCGTAATTCTTGCGGATAGAGGAACAAAGTAGCAGATAGAAATGACACTTAAGTAGTGCTCTTAATTGAAACAAGTACACACTATAGAAGGATTTGCTTTGTTTATAGTTCAGTCTATACCCATTTTAATTGCCCCTTTCCAAAGAGACCCCTGGTTTTTGCTTCTACACCTCAAACTTCCAGATCTTGCCAAAATGCAATTCAAACTATCCACTTTAGTATTTCTAGCTACTAAACAAACTATCAAAAGCTTGGAGGATACAATTCACACATTTCACAGAAGTCTGACTGCCCTGAGACACGTTCTTTAATAAGAAATAAGAAGCCTACCAAAATTCTATCGAAACAATCACCATCTGACAGTGATCATCTGGTGCACATCTGTTAGTGATCTGCCACATCTAATTCCATTGTCTTGGTGCTCCAGGGCCTTCAAAAATGTGATGGATACTCAGAAAATGAAATGTGTAATTTATGCCTTTTTAGAATGCCTGACGGTGCTACTTGAATGTTGGGCCTCTGTATGTGGCCATGCTGTGTAAAAGTCTCCCACGTGGTATTGCCATACTCAAAAGAAGTAGCAGAATATGTTTTGGGGTGCAATTTTTGCTATGAACATGCTATGTTTGGAAATATCTTATACATTTACAACTTTTGTGTAAAAAAAAAAAAAAAAAAAAAATTCATTTTCTTTCCACATTTTATGAAAACTTGTGGAAAAAAATGACATGTTCAAAAGACTCATTATGCCTCCTAGAATATACATTGGGATGTTTGCTTTCCAAAATGGGTACATTTTGTGGGCATTTCTATTGTCCTGGTGCTCCAGGGCCTTCAAAAATGTGATGGGTAGTTGGGAAACTAAATGTGTAATTTATGCTCCTAGCATGCCTAATTGTGCTCCCTGCTTGTTGGACCTCTCTATGTGACCAGGCTGTGAAAAAGTCTCGTGTAATCACCATACTTAGGAGGAGAAGCAGAATGTATTTTGGGGTGTAATTGCAAGTTTATCTATGCCATGTGTGAGAAACAACTTGTTAATATGACAATTTTGTAAAAAAAAAAAAAAAAATTCTTAATCTTCAAAACTATTGGAGACAAAATATTGTAACTTCAAAAAAACTCACTATGCCTCTTACACCTTGGACTGTCATCTTTACAAAAAGGGGTCATTTGGAAGCTATCTGTATTGTCCTGACTTTTTAGGGCCTCAAAAAAGGAGAAAGGCCGTCAGTACCAGTATCAGGATTGATCAATTTTCAATGATGCGTAGCATACCTTATAGACTTTCTAACTTTCACACAAACCTATTCGCATAAACTTATCTGGATTTTATTTTTTGCCAAAGACAAGTAGCAGAATACATTCTGGCCTAAATTTATGATTAAATTAGATTTTATTGTATTTCTTTTAAAACTGTAGAAAATATTGTGTGTTTTTTTCCCAAATTTTCACTTTTTTTCGCTTATATCGCAAAAAAGAAAACGCCCAGTGTGAATATTTGGGTATAGTGTGGAATGACTAAATAATTGTCATTGAAAGTGCGAGAGCCCTGAAAGCTAAAAATTGATCTGAGAATGAGGGGAGGGCGTGAAAGGGCCCAGTATTGAGGTGGTTAAGATTTTTTCTTTTAATTTTGATGATTATGGCTTACAGCTACTGAAAACCTAACCTCTCAAGAAATTAGACCAGGGGTCTCAAACTGGCGGCCCTCCAGCTGTTAAAAAACTACAAGTCCCATGAGGCATTGCAAGGCTGAACTGTTACAAGCATGACTCCCTCAGGCAGAGGCATGATGGGATTTGTAGTTCCACAACAGCTGGAGGGCCACCAGTTTGAGACCCCTGAATTAGACTATTGTGAAAAAGTTATGTTCTAGACTCTGGTCTCTGTCTGGTTCAGTAGGTCACACAATCAAGGGGAAGACTGCTGACTTGACAGTTGTCCTAAAGACAATCATTGACACCCTTCACAAGGAGGGTAAGTCACAAAAGGTCATTGCTGACGAAGCTGGCTGTTCAGAGCTCTGTATCCAAGCATATTAACCACTTTAGCCCTGGAAAAATTTACCCCCTTCCTGACCGGGCCATTATTTGCGATATGGCACTGCGTCATTTTAACTGACAATTGCGCGGTCGTGCAACGCTGTACCCAAACAAAATTGACGTCCTTCCCCCCCCCCACAAATAAAGCTATATTTTGGTGGCATTTGATCACCTCTGCTGTTTTAATTGTTTTCGCTATAAACAAAAAAGTCTATTTTGAAAAAAATGCGCAATATTTTTTACTTTTTGCTATAATATCCCCAAAAATATATATAAAAAAATGAATTTCTTTCTCAGTTTAGGTTAATATGTATTTTCTACATATTTTTGGTAAAAAATCGCAATAAGCGTATATTGATCGGTTTGCGCAGAAGTTATGGCGCCTACAAAATAAGGGATAATTTATGGCATTTTTATTATTTTTTTTTTTACTAGTGATGGCGGTGATCTGTGATTTTTATTGGGACTGCGACATTGTGGCGGACAGGACACTTTTCACACTATTTTGGGATTATTGACATTTTTACAGTGATCAGAGCTATAAATAGCCATTGATTACTGTATACATGTCACTGGCAGGGAAGGGGTAACACTAGGGGGCGATCAAGGGGTTAAATGTGTCATAGGGAGTGATTCTAACTGTGGAGGGAGAGTACTGAATGGGGGAGGCGACCTATTGTTCCTAAGCAGTAGGAACAACAGATCGCTCTCCTCACCCCTGACAGAACGGAGATTTGTCTGTTTACACTGACAGATCTCTGTTCTCTCCTTCTCAGGAGCAATTGCGAGTAGCCGACGGCTATCGCCTTTACTCCTTAAAGCATCCGCTGTACAGCTACGGCAATCCGCGCAGGAGTGCCATTCTGCCGCCGTCAATCGTCGGCGGGCAGTCGGCAAGCGATTAGTGAAAAGCTGAGTGGAAGTAAAACGTGTAAATCCCCTGTCTGCTATAGGCTGCTCCATTATTTCTGCCTAGTGTCAAGAGTAAGACCTAGATCCCTACTGGGATGGGACCTGTGGTCCTATAGCCTTTTTAAAAAAAAATTTTTTTTTTTACATGGGATTTTTTTCCCTAGGGAGATCTAAAGTCAACAGCCGGGCTGATCTAGATCACGTGGCTACCACCAGTCTGGCAAATGAACACACGCATACCGTAAGTTGCTCACTGGGTCGGCTGCAACAGCCCCATCTCGGACCAGGGTGGCCAGCAAGTTAAATATTCACCTTTCTCAACATGTAGCACCCGTATTTAGGGTGTAACCTGTTGATCATCCACCACTCCTCTCTTCTTGTGACAGCAGGTGGGGGATCCTCTCCCTACACCTGCTGTCACAATTTAAAACCAGTGCGGCCATGTGGGGCTCCACCCACATGGCCGCTTTATTCATTCAGTGTACTGTGAATAAATTAACTACAACCATCAGCCATTGCAGCTGATTGCTTGTATTTCTCAATGAACTGTGAGGGCAATAGTGAGTGCTCTCATAGTTCATTTAGCTTCTTGGACTTCAGTAACTGCCTACCCATATTGGAAGTACTGGCAGACAGCGTACTGACGGTCTGTAAAAGCCTGACATTGCACCCGCAATCTGCTGATGTTTTACAGGCGTATAAACAAAATGCTTATTTTTTACCTTCAAAAATATGCATTTGTTATTTTTCTTTTGGGGATCCTCTGTCTGCTGCAGCCTGCTAGGGGTGGTTTATCTGCTTCCTTTCTGTGGATGTGGTCCCAGGGGTGCCTGGTTGGGGGGATTGTACCATGTATGGAGTCTCCGGAGCATCTCTTTCTGACCCTCTCATAGAGGAGACAAGGTGCTCTATTCCCTTGTTCCCTTGGATGCATTGCCAACGGTCCTTGAATTATTTGTGTTCCAGGTGGAAGTTGCGGTAAAGAGAAAAAAAAAGGTAAAAAAAAAGCCCCCGCCTACCTCTTCCCCCACCGGAAGATTCGCTTGGCCGTGACCAGTCCTGTGTTTGCGGTGGAACCAGTGTCTTTGATTCCTCAGATAACAAAGATTTCCCTGCCCCATTGCTACACTGTAAAAGGTGCTGGTGGCCACACACATTACATATTTGTGGGAGACCTTTAAAAATATAGAATACTTCAGTTGCTGGCCTCTTTGGTACTCAAAAGTCTGCTCGTATTGCTGAGGTTTTTCCTTGCCGCTTCCTATTTTGCAAAATTTGTGGTCCGAAACAGTTTTCGGTACATTACCCCTTTACGAAGGCCCATCTGAAGAATTGCACCTCTTCTCCTATCGTGGATCCTTCCATCTCTAGGCTGAATAAGGGAACCATGATACTGGGCAGGGGTCTCCTTCAAGGATTCCGCGCACAGGTATGCGGTATCGATTGCCCTGTTCAGTCGTATGTTTGCGGCCGCTGACTTGTCACTTCACCCAGTTTTGGCCACGCCACTTGTGTGCCATACACTTTCTGCATAGGCTAAGCTCTTGTGCCTTGATCTGGGTAATAAGCAGGTCTGCTTGAAGCTCATGGACCAACTGGTTTTGGTTCTCAAGTACTTGTGTGATGCAGCTTTTTATGTTGCCACCCCCCACCCCCCCCCCCCCCCCACACACATACATACATTTCCAGGCTCTGTTTTGGTGGTGGAGCTTCTGTGAGTTTTCTGGCTTAAGTATTGGTCTAAGGAGCCCCTAGACGAATTACCCTTTCAGGGTGTGCGGCTCGTTGGGGTAACCCTGGATGACATTTCAAGGACCTTACTGGAGGGAAGGGTACCTTCCTTTTGCAATCCGTAAAAGGCAAGAGCCTCACCGCAGCAGGGTCCCTTCTTTGTACACAAGCGGGCATTTTTGTTCTCTGCCTTTTTGTTCAAAAAAGTCTCAGCCCTCCAAGGCTCACACAAATGGCACAAAACATCCCTGGATTTGAAAGCACACCAAATCCGTGGTTCTATAGTCCTCTGCATGAAGTCTTTCCCCATACCTGTACTCTGGGTGGGGTTCGCCTTCATTGGGTCACAGATCCATTGACCTCTCTGTCCAAAAATATTATGTACTCAGCATCAAAGGCTGATCCTTATGGTGACATTAGTTTTAGCAAAAGAAAACATTGTTCAGCAAATACCATAATTTGTTAAAGTGCCTCTGCTGTTGTGCTTAGCACATTTGATTTCCAGTGTACCACAAAGGTACCAAGGATTACACCCCCAGGCGCTGGGAACTCCAGTCATGCCTCCGCACTGTCATCCTTTCCGGAGATGCTTGACATGGCAAGCCAGGGTGAGTCATTGGAAGCAATTGGTGGTGCAACTGCTTCTCACACTTCAGCCCCTGTGTATGTGACTGAAGATGCATTCTCCTCTGCCCTTTTGGGCTTAGAAGGAATATTAGCGGCTTTAATTGCATTCTCCATCCAAAAGGATAGGAAGCATGCTAGACCCCCCTCCCCCACCTCAAACCCCTTTTTCCAAGGGAACAGTGGGCACAAGGTGAAGTGTTATCCTTGTGTGATCACGGGGAAAAACAAGCCCAATTTTCCTCTGCGGAGGAAACAGTTGATGAACCTTATGCAACCTCACAATCTGACAGGTTGATGGTACAAACTCTTAGGAGTAGTATAAAAAAATGGAATGAAACATCTCTAACAGAGTAGGCTAATGGTCTAGGTCCCTTCTTTGGTTTTAAAAAAAATAAATAAAACCTTTTACAGTGCTTATGCTGAATGGGATCATCTGGATAAGCATTTTTTTCCCTCCAAAGAGTTTCTCAGTACTCTATCATGGAGGAAAAACTCACAAGGGTTGGAAATACCAGCAATAGACGCTGCGATTTCCAGCATCAATAAAGATGCATAATTGCTTAAGCATCCAGCAGATAAGGAGTTGGATTTCTTTTTGTTAAAATCCTCCTACCAATGGCGTTATGTTTCACCATAGATGCCATAAAAGACCCTATCCACCAGGCGTCTCGCCCTGCGCTTGTGCGAAAACACATGCTCAGGACCCTGTGGTTAAAAGGGTTGGTCAGCCGATGCATCTTGCAAAAAAGGGGTGTCTGACTAGTTTCCATTTTCATTGGGGAAGGTTTGGTGAAAGACATCCAAATGATTTCTAGCGGTAAAGCTGTTTTGTCCAGTAGAATGTATAAATGTCCTTTTTATTTAAAGTGAAGCCACAATAGCTCACAGGTTAAGTACTCTGACGGCCAGTGCAGCCATGGGAGACTTCCTGACAGACATGGGTTCAGATCCACATGTCCGCGTTCACTAGTGAAGGAGCCACTCCTCACAGGTTAACTACTCTGACGGCCAGCGGAGCCATGGGAGGCTTCCTGAAAGACGTGGGAGCTCGTCCTCATGTTGGCTCCTTGTGACCTTGGACAAGTCACTTAAACAGATTCCTTCCCCTGCGCAGGGGCAGCTGCCTCTAGGGAGAGGTGACGGCCTCCACTGTCAGACTCTAGGACATAATTTCCAAGAAATACTGTTCAGATCTGTGCGACTTCAAGGTAGTCCCTGCACTACTTTGGTACCACTTTGATGCGACTTGAGGGCCATAAACCTATAGAATACACAGGCATTGTTTCCTGTCGTATCAAAATTGCGCCCCGACATATTCTCGGCGGCAAAGGATCACAGTAAAATCACGCAATTTTGGGGTTGCAATAGTGGAAACTGAGCCTAAGAGGAGAAAATATTCAGCCCCTGTATACATGATTGAAGATGCGTTTTTCCTCAACCCTGCAGGGCCTAGAATGAAAATTAGCGACTTTAATCGCATCCGCTATCCAAGGATGAGAAGCGTGTTAGACCCCCCTCCCCCACCTGAGATCCCTTATCAAGGGAACAGGTGGTAGAGGATGAAGGATTACCCTCAGGTAATCGGGAAGAAAGGCAAACCGAGTACTCCTCTGCAGAGGAGACAACTAGAGTTGAACTTTTTTTCAGCCTCGCAATCTGAGAAATTGCTGGTACAAACCTCTTACAGAGATGATTTGTGCCTCTTTCAAGCTACCTCTAGTAGAGTCAGCTGATAGTTCTGTTTTTTCTTAGGTTCCTTGGAACCTTCACTGCCTTTTTCATGCGTTTCCTGTACAGAGCCACGCAGAAATTCAACAGATCCATTCTAGATCTAAAAGAATCGAAATCAGTGCCTGAAGATCTTCTCCTTTCTATGGAGTCGATCAAGTCAGTAGTTTCTATCCTGCAAGGAGGAAAACTTCTGGTGCCTATCGGCATCAGGGATGCATATCTGCATGTCCATATATTTCCCGCTCACCAAAGGTTTCTGCGGTTCGAAGTAGAACAGCAGCATTTCAGTTTATAGCCTTGCTCTTCGGGCTAGCTACAGCACCTGTAGAACCAGTGTTCACAAAGGTGCTAGCCCCACCTGTAGCCAGGTCAAGGGCACAGGGCTTAAACAGTCTTGGCATACCTAGACGATCTATTGCTAATAGACCAATTGCTGTTCGGAGTAAGGTGTATGCATTACAACCAGTTACCTGGAAAGGTCAGGGTTGCATTCTCAACCTAGCAAAGTCTCCATTAAAATCGCTAAAAAAGGGCTGCAGTATTTGGGTCTGATCATAGATACAGCCCAGAAAAAGGGTCTTCTTGCCCAGGGAAAAAAAAAAAACAAAAAAAAAAAAACACCACTCTATAAAAGAGTTGGTGCGGATGGTCAGGTCAAAAGGAGGTCTCTCCATTCACCTTTGCATGAGTTTGTTAGAAAGGATGATGGCTTCATTCGAAGCAGTTCCCTTTGCCCAGTTCTATTCGAGACTGTTGCAAAACAGTATTCTGTTTTCTTGGAACAAAACGATCCAAGCTTTGGACTTGCCAATGCGGCTGTCCCCCAGGGTGTCCCAAAGCCTCAATTGGTGGTTACTAAAGAATGTCCTAAAGGGTAAATACTTCAAACCACTTTTCTGGAAAGTGGTAATGACAGAGAAGACAACTGTCCAAGGACAGTGTTAATGAACCAAAAGAGCCTTGCCCATCAACATCCTAGAGATTCGGGCAGTGCGTCTGGCTCTAAAAGCCTAGACTTCCAGGTTAAGGGATTGTCCCGACAGGATCCAATCCGTCAATGTCATGGCCGTGGCCTATATCAATCACCAAAAGGGGCACCAAGAATCTCTCAGTGCAGAGAGAAGTGAACTATATTCTAACTTGGGCAGAAAGAAATATTCCGGGCCCATCGGCAGTCTTCATTCCGGGAATAGAGAATTGACACGCGCACTACATGTGCCACCAGCAGATTATTCCCAGGGGAATGGTCTATTCACCCCAACATGTTTCGGGCTGTTTGTCAAGGATGGGGGACTCCAGATGTAGATCATCTAGCATCCAGTGCAACATAAAGTTAGTCAACTTTGTGTCCACAACAAAGGATCCATTCGCATGCAGAGTAGATGCGTTGATGATACTGTGGGATCAGCTTTTACTGATCTATGCATTTCCCCCTATTCAGTTGCTGCCTTGACTTCTTTGCAGGATCAAGCTGGAAAGAAAACCGGTGATTCTGGCAGCACCAGCATGGCTCAGAAGGTCATGGTATGCAGAGGTCCTAAAGATGGCAGTGGAGGATCTGTGGTCCCTTCCACTAAGGCCAGACCTGCTCTCACAGGGGCCGATATTCCATCCTACTTTACGAATGCTAAATTTGACGGCCTGGCTATTGAGACCCACATTCTGAAGAGACGTGGGCTTTCCGGGTCAGTTATCTCTACTTTAATGCTAGGAAGTCAGCTTCTAGAGCTATATATTAGAGTCTGGAAAGCTTATGTTTCCTGGTGTGATTCCAAGGGTTGGCACCCTCGGAGATATATTGGAGGCAGAATTCTTGCCTTTCTACAAGTAGGCTTAGAGATGACGTTGGCCCTGAGTATTATTAAGGGCCAAGTCTCAGCCTTATCAATTTTATTTCAAAGACCACTTGCTACGCATTCTTTAGTCTGGGGTTTCATGCGAGGAGAGATGCGGATTAATCCGGCAGTTATATCACCCTTAAGCCCTTGGGACTTCAATTTAGTTTTGTCCGTGTTACAAAAACAGCCATTCGAACCATTACAGCATGTTCCCTTAGTCCTTCTGACTAGGAAGCTGATATTTTTGGTTGCTATATCCTCAGCAAGGAGGGCTTCAGAATTGGCTGCTCTTTCCTGTAAAGAGCCATATTTGGTTATTCATGAGGACAGAGTGGTGTTGGGCCCTCGTCCAGGTTTTTTACCAAAAGTGGTCTCAGGTTTCCACCTGAACAAGATATTGTCCTGCCATTTTTTCCAAAACCATGTTGGTTATTCATAAGGACAGAGTGGTGTTACGCGCTCGTGCAGGCTTTTAGCCAAAAGTGGTTTCAGGCTTTCATCTGAATGAAGATATTGTCCTGCCGTTGTTTTTTCCAAAACCATGTTCCAAAGAAGAAAAGTCACTACATTGTCTTGATGTGGTGAGAGCAGTGAAGATCTATTTAAAGTGGAGTTCCACCCACTGTTACAACTCTTCAGCATCCCTCACTAAACTGTGCACTGTAAACGAATTGGATATTTTTTTATTTTATTTTTTATTATTTATTATTTTTTCTCAGCACCTACTGTATATCTGCTGTATTCATTTTTCACTTCCTCCTCCCTGGTCCATCGCATCATTTCCTGTTTGCAATGCCTTCTGGGAAGGGGCGGCAACTTCCTCTGACACTGCCGTTGCTATGGAAACCTGACCTGAAACCTATTACACTGCTTGTGCTGCACTGAGCATGTGCGAGATCTGCAAGGATGAGATCCAGGAAGAAATAGTCTGGCTTCAGATGCCCACACTTAAGATGGCCACGGCCTGCTGCAAGTTTATAAAATAACAAACTACTGCTATAAACTAACAAAACAGATCTTAGTTTACAGACTAACTTTACTAGAATGCATTAAGCTTGTGTATTATAGGGGAATAGGGGTATTTTTATTTAAAAAGTATCATTTCGGCCGGAACACCACTTTAAAGAAAATTGCTTGGATTCGTAAGACTGATGTCTTATTTAATCTGCCAGAGGGTCCTAAAAAAGGACAGGCAGCATCAAACTCCACTGTGGCTAAGTGGATTCGGCAAGTTATAATTCAAACTTATGATTTAAATGGAAAGATTCCGAGGGTGGCAGGATGCGGACGTGATGTGTGACGCCCATACAGGGGGAGGTGCCTGACGGCGGCGCCGATGTGAGGGCGGAAGACGGTCGCACCGAACGGGAGTGAGACGCTGAGCAGGGAGAGCGCCTGCAGCGTTCCCAGGAGGTTTTTCTGGCTGGGATATATGACCTCCCGTGGGGCCGCCTTTCCACCTGTTCCCCGCAGCCACTACAGCAGCACAAGATATAGCTGTGTTTTCCGCTCAATGACCGGGTAAGGGAGGATCTCCTATAAGGATCGGACGTACAGGAGTCCAGGGAGCCAGAAAGGGAGAGGATTCAGTGTGTCCAACAGTTCTGGAGCCGGCATCACTATAAAGAGTGTAGCCACCCTGTAAGTGCCTGATGTCCTGCTGCCTGCCCCGCTCCACCTTTCATCTCCTTCCCCCTCCACCTGTCCCCCTCCACCTGTACCAAGATTCCTGGTTCATATAAGCCACAGAGTTTGCAGAGCCATAGAAATGGAGCAGCCCGGTGTGTGAGTTACACGAATCAGAAGGCAAAAGGTATGAAAACTTTTTTTTCCACAATTAAATGCTAAACGCTGATGAACTATAAGGCAAAGTGTTCATTATCCTTACCAAGCTCCGGAGAGCTGAGGCATATGATCTTTTGAGATCTGGACTGTTGGGAGACCCGTTGTTAATTGAATATCTGATAACTGAATAACTGATTACTGAATTATTGAGCTACTGAACAACTGCTGATTAAGTGTTATTGGTTGATTAATGCTTTGAGTCTGATTGGAGCCTGGTTTTCTCACATACCTCTTCCCCCTGCCGCTCAAAAGGGGCGGCATAAGAGTTAAAAGGAAAAAGAAAAGAAAAGGAGGAACATTACTCTGTGAAGGGGGTAGCCCTGAAGTAATTTACGAAAGTCCCTATGGTTATAAGGGGTATGAGAAAAGGGAGGGGAGGAGGATAGAGGGGGAAGGCAGGGCCCTCTTTCTGTCTTTTAGCTACCCGTCACTACAGTTGTAAAGACGCACCGGTGGGAGGGTGCGGGTAAACTGCGTAGCAACGGGATTGGACAGGGCAAAAGGCTGGGGAATCGCAAAAGTATACAGGAAAAATTAAGCTGTCTGCGCAATACAGCGGGCAGCAAATCGAAGTATGAGAGGACGGTCCCTAAGAACAACTGAGCCTAAAAATCCAAGGGAGAGCCTTAACTCTAGCTCCATACAAAAATATCTCAAAGAGGCCTGTCAAAAGAGCCCCGGAATGGACATGAAACAATCAGGAACAAAGGATAGGAAAAAAGATCAGCAGAGACATAAGGTGGGACAGGGGGACAGGACCAAAGAGGAGTCTGAACTAGAAGGAGCAGTTGCCAGCGGCATCTTGGAAGATCAAAGAAATATGGAGCCCGGTCTGAACAAATCAGAAATGCTGGAAATATTCGCTAAACTTGAAAATGTTATAAAAACCGAAATTATGAACGTACGCATAGACATGGGCCATCTATTGCACAGAGTGGAGGAGGCAACGGGCAATCAAGCAAAGGAGTTCATGGCCCTTAAAGAACAGGTCAGGAAAATACAGAATGAAAATCGCATGATGGTATATAGAATGGAAGAGCAAGAGAATCAGAGCAGGCGACAAAACCTGCGTATTAGATCAATCCCCGAGCAACTAAATGAGGATTTGGGGGAGAAGATGAGAAAAATATTCAATCCTATCCTGGGCAGAAAGGAGGAGGTACTAAGGATCGATCGGGTGCACAGGGTGAGGAAACCCCCCAATATTAAGCAAGACACCCCGAGAGATGTAATTGTGAAGTTCCATGCATATGGGGACAAAGATAAAATTTGGAAGAATCTCAAGGGGGCCCCCCCAATCTGTTTTGAGAGCAATAACATACAGATATTTGCGGACCTATCGGCTGGAACCTTGGCTCGTAGAAGACAGATGAGACCACTATTAGAACAACTTCGGAAGGCCAACCTGAAGTACAGCTGGGGGTTCCCAACATCCCTGATAGTTGTCAAGGAAGGGAGATCTTTTAAGATGAGATTCCTGGATGAGATGCAGGACTTCTGCGACAGCCTGGGGATTCCGATACCTGAAGACTCAAGAAGGGATTGATAAGGATTTAAAGTCCAGCGACATGAAGGGGACTGGGAACTTGGGGTCATCTGGGGGGGGGGGGGGTAGGGGGACAAAATGTGCTGTCCTTCTTTGCGTTTTTTTTTTTTTTGTCTCTCCCAACCAGGTGACTCGGGGAGTGTACACGATGCCGTGACTCTGGACTTTGTGTTCCTTTTTGTTTCAGTGTTTTTTTTTTTTTTTTTACTTGAATATAAGCTGCTGTGGGGGTGGTGGGCGCGGGGGGGGGGGGGGGGGCGACCTTTAACCGGGGTGTTGGCGCACCGCCTTCCTTACCATACTCCACCGCATGGTTGGGTGGAGGGGGTATCAGGCGCCGTCGTTGGAGCATCACCCCTAAGCATGAAGCGCGCAGCATGGGATCTGGAGTATCTCCTACGTGCGGGCTTGGGGCTGGGTTACAGCCGGGGGGGGGGATGGGGGGTGGTGGGGGGAGGGAGGGGGAGGGAGGGGGGATGAGATCCTGCAGAACTAGTTTAGGGGAGCACTTGGAAGGTGCAAAGGGAGAAAGTCAGGGTAATGTATGACCTCAAGTTTGTATCCTATAATGTAAAAGGTCTAAACTCGCCCACTAAAAGACACAAAATATTGAAGGAACTCCAACAGTATGGAGCCGATATAGTTTTCCTTCAGGAGACTCACTTGGTTCTAGATACTAGGATTAGACTCTTCTCTACAGACCTGCCGTGTTGGTATTACAGTGATTCCCCTATCAGGAGGTCGAAGGGTGTTGCAATAGGGTTCTCGAGGGCTTCCAACTTCACCCTGGTAGACAGAATGACGGACCCGGACGGCCGGTATATTTTTTAAAAGGGTAAAATTGGGAATAAAGTGATGACTTTAGCGAACATTTATTGTCCCAATAAAAACCCAACGGTATTTGTGGGACAGGTGCTCACGAGGCTGACGAGGTTTAGGGAGGGGGAGGTGGTGCTGGCGGGGGATCTCAACTTCTGCCTCGACCCCAGTCTCGATAGTACGTCCCGGGCCCAGGGGATTAGGAAGGCTCCAAGGAGCGCAATTGGAAAACGGCTATTTGGTTGCCGACTGATGGACGCATGGAGGTTGCAACATGCTAAGGAAAGAGATTACACCTTCTTCTCCCCTGTGCACGGGACGTATTCGAGACTGGACTATATCTTCGTGGACCACAGTCTACTGGATTGGGTGGAGGAGACTAGAATAGGAATTATGTCCTTATCGGATCATTCGCCGGTCACGATGAGGTTGAGGCTCCCAAATAGGGAGGAGTTGCCCTTCTCGTGGAAGCTGAATGAGTCCCTGTTAGGGGAACCAGAAATATTGGAAAAGGTACAAGAGGAGGTGGAGTTTTTCTTTAAAACTAATGACACAGGAGAAGTTACCCCCTCGGTTGTATGGGAAGCGCACAAGGCATTAATTAGAGGGGTCCTCATCTCCATAGGAGCTGGGATAAAGAAAAAGAGAAAGAAAGAAAGGGAGAGGATGATAGAGGAAGTTCATCTATTAGAACAGATCCACAAGAAGTCCAAGGGGCCGAGCCAGGAAGTCTTCCGACAACTAGCTGCCAAAAGGGAAGAGCTGAGGGACGTCTTGGAACAGGAATCCAAGCGAGCTCTCAATAGGATAACAATGGATAATTATCTGTGGGCAAATAAGACTAGCAAGCACTTGGCCAACCTAGTGAGGGAAAAAAGACAGAAATTTCATTGAAAAAGTACAAAACAACAAGGGGGAAATAATATCGACTAGCAAAGGCATATCAAATGAGTTTAAGAAGTTTTTTGAGACACTATATTCTATTGGACAAGATCGAGTTGGTAACCCAACACAGAGGAGCAGGGTCGAGGAATTTTTGAAGGGGGCAGGAGTTGCGGAGCTCACGGAGGAAGAGAGATCAATCCTTGATAGACCGATAGGGGAAGAGGAAATCTTGGCAGCACTGAAAACTTCCCCAAAGGGCAAGAGTCCAGGGCCTGATGGTTTTACTACTCTGTACCTTGAAAAATTGAAACATATTCTGGTCCCTAGACTCTGCCATTTTTGGAACAAACTGGATGACAATTGTGAAATGGGTCGAGAGGCCCTCTCAGCCTCGATTACCTTGCTATTAAAAGAAGGGAAAAATGCCCAGCTCTGCTCTAGTTATAGACCAATTTCGCTGCTAAATGCAGACGTAAAACTTTATGCGAAAGTGTTGGCTAACAGATTGAAGGATAAAATGTCAACTCGTGCATGCTGACCAGGCCGGTTTTGTGCCCGGGCGACAGAGCAGGGATAATGGGTGTTAGGTACCTGGTAGTGAGCCTGACTTGTAGGAGAAGACCTCTCATACAACGCTGGTTCAAGAGCCACTGGAATGGGGACAGTGGTCTCGAGAGCACAGTGGGGTAGGAGTGCCTGCTTGAGATGAAGGCTCTGATGCTGGAGCAGAGTAGAGATCCCTCCAGGGATGGCTGGGCTGCAGGTAAAGTGATGACTGGAAGCAGCAGGCTGCAGCACTGAAGATGCAGATGCAGAAGTCACTGGAGCTGGAGCTGAGGGTGCAACAGCACAGCAGACAAACGGCAGGCACAGGCAGGGTCAAACAGTCCGGGTCAGCGGGTAGCAAGGCGGTTAATACAGGAGGCAAAGGCAGAGTCGGTAGACAGGCAGAGGTTGGCAACGGTATTGGCAGATGCAGAAGCAGAATCAGGCAGGCCGGGTCGGATTGGAGAAGGAGGAATGGTCAGACAAGCCGGGTCAATAGGTAATCAATCAATCAGGAACAGGTTAAGCAGATCCACAGAGCTGAGACGAAACAGCAGCGCATTCTTGCAACAGGAGAACTTTTATGCACCTCTTGGCGCCAAAACGGCGCTAATGCGAACGCGCGCCCGTACGCGCGCACGTACACCCACGCGCCGCGCACCCGAGCGCCGCGTTGACGCACACTGACAGCTGGAGATTGCTGAATTGCCCGAGCAGGAGCGCATCGGCGCATTGGCGTACGCACATGCGCCGGTCCGGTGCTGACAGGTCCCTGACAATGGGGTACGAGCAGCGCTCCTGTTGGAAGCCAGTAAACGTGATGGACCCCCAGCTCTATTCCTGTCAGTGGACGTGGAAAAAGCGTTTGACAGGGTAGACTGGGGGTTCATGATAAAAACATTGGAAGTAATGGGGGTGGGACCGAGGTATATTTCTTGGGTCAAGGCCCTATATAACAATCCTACGGCTTTGGTCAGGGTGAATGGGGTTTTCTCAAAACCCTTTCGCATGACAAATGGGACTAGGCAGGGGTGTCCGTTGTCCCCCTTGTTGTTTGTACTTTCATTGGAGCCTCTGTTAGCCACTATTCGTAATAATCCAGATTGTAGTGGGGTGAAGATAGGATCAGATGAGCACAAACTGGCAGCCTTTGCCGACGATGTAATGTTTTTTATTACAAATCCCAGAATCTCCCTCCTGAATTTGCTACAGACCCTAAGAAGGTATGGGGAAAATTCTAATTTTAAAATAAATTTAAGGAAGTCGGAAATCCTGAACATTAGTGTAGGCAAACAAGAGGAAGCTCATCTTGCGCAGGTGTTCCCTTTTCCTTGGAAAAAAGAAATTAAGTACTTAGGGATAAAACTATCCAATTCTTTCAAAAAACTGTACCTAAAGAATTACATTCCACTTCTGGACGAGATTAGGAAGGAAGCTAGAAGACTGGCAGCAAAGCCCCTGTCGTGGTTTGGACGCGTGAACGCGGCTAAAATGATATTGGCCCCAAAAATATTGTTTAAATTCCAGATGTTGCCAATCCCTCTCCCTCAGTACTATCTTAGAGCGTTAAGAAGTCTGATTTCAAGATTTGTCTGGGGTGGCAAAAAACCACGTATAGCATATGCAGTTCTGAGCAGGGGGGAAAAAGAAGGGGGAGTAGCCCTACCCGATTTTAATAAGTATTATTTAGCAGTTATAATGTCACGTGTGATTGAGTGGTCAAAAAAGGATTCAGAAAAAAGATGGGTCAACATAGAACACTATTTGAGCAACACAGATTTAGGACGGAGCATTTGGAATCCTCCAAAGTATAGAGCTCTGGGCACAAACACAGCAGAATTGACACGGAACACGCTCAAATATTGGGATTTGCTACACGTCCAGAATAAATGGACACATAATTCACCTTTAATTTATATGAAAGATAATTTGTTTTTTGAGCCAGGGATGAGGGAGGTGGGAGGGAATTGGCTGAAAGAAGAAGGCACTCAATTAAAATATTTTTTGAATAAAGGGAAACTACGCACATTTTCAGAGTTAAGGGCAGAACCAGGACGGTGGGTGATAGATGGGTGGAGGTATCTTCAGCTTACGCATTTCGTTGAAAAATTACCGAAACCACTCAGAAGTGAGGAGGACTATAGACCATTCGAGCGGCTCTGTGTGAGGGAGCATGCGGGTGGAACTATAGCACAAATTTACAGGATCCTGGGCGAGGTGTCGGAGCTGGAGGCACCCCCTTACATCCAAAAGTGGGAGCGGGAATTAGGGTCACAATGCAGTAAACCCAGGTTGGATAAAATATTGAATTTAGTACACCTTGCAGCACGCGACACGAGGAGAATTGAAACTCACTTTAAGTGTTTGGCAAGATGGTATGCCACCCCAGACAAGTTAAACAAAATCGATAGTACTAAATCGGAGTCATGCTGGAGGGGGTGTAGAAGTGTGGGAACAATGGCCCACATATGGTGGGAGTGTCCCCAAATAAAAATCTATTGGGAAAAAAATCATAACATTGGTTAAGGAAATTACAGGGGAAGCCATCGCGGAAGATCCGTGGGAGTGTTTGTTCCACGGTACGGCAAAGCCGTTGAAGGGGTACTGTTCCTCATTAGTCCCTATATTGCTGGATGCAGCTAAAAAGCAGATAGCAATGAAATGGCGGGACCCGGCTAGCCCAAATATCCGCGATTGGCTCTTCTGTATCAACGAGGTGTACAATGTGGAAAGTATTGACAGTGAAGGAGGGGTCCCGGAGGATGGAGAGGTTCGGGGGGGCAAATGGGTAGGATGGCAAAATTACAAAAAGACCTGGAGTTACTTGGAGGAGGTCACAAAAGTAGCATAAAGGGTGTAGAGATAGACAACAATGTGGGGATCTGCGGTGTAAGAAGTCCCCTTTATAACTTATTTGCAGGATTGGGGGGAGGGGGGGTGGGTTGATTGATAGTAATATGTTTTATTTTGTCTATGAACTATGCAAGTTCGTGTTTTTTTTTTTTTGTATTGGCTTTGGATTTGTATGGATAAAATATTGAATAAAGTATTTAAAAAAAATAAATAAATGGAAAGATTCCCCCCTTTTCAAGTTAAGGCGCACTCTACCAGAGCGGTTGGTGCTTCTTGGGCAGTGCATCACCAGGCCTCCATGTCTCAGATCTGCAAGGCTGTGACTTGGTCTTCAGTGCATACATTTACAAAATTTTATCAAGTAGATGTAAAATGGAATGAGGATATCGCCTTCGGGCGCAGTGTGCTGCAAGCAGCAGTATAATTCCTCAAAGTCTGGGGGTTCCCTACGGGTTGTCTCCCTCCCCTCAAATAGCATTGCTATGGGACATTCCACCAAGTAATTACTTGAGGCTCTGTGTCCTATGATGTACGATAAAGAAAATAGGATTTTTAAAACTGCTTACCTGTAAAATCCTTTTCTTGGAGTACATCATAGGACACAGAGCTCCCGCCCCTCTGTTTTATGGGGTGAGAGTATATTGCTTGGCTACAAAAACTGAAGACTCCTGGAAGGAGGAGGGGTTATATAGGGGAGTCAACTTCCTGTATTGGTTCTACCAGTGTCAACACCTGAAGGTAGGCCCATAACCCACCAAGTAATTACTTGAGGCTCTGTGTCCTATGATGTACTCCGAGAAAAGGATTTTACAGGTAAGCTGTTTTAAAAATCCAATTTTTCCTTCCAGTTTTTAGCTCTCCCAATCGTAGTTGTAGTCCCTATATAGGGGGTGCTGAATCTGCTGCTCCAGGGAGGGTTTTCCCCAGTTCTTGACCCGGAGAGGTTTCTGGGTTTTATTAAATCCTGTTTATGGTTCTGAGAAATAAAGGTGCCCGTCTGATGCTGGATCTCAAGGCCCTGAATTGTTTTGTGAAGGGGCAAAGGTTTAGGATGGGATCCAAACATTCTGTGGTGGCCTCCCTTCATAGGGGGGGGGGGGGGTGTTTCCTGGCCTCCCTTCATCCATTTTTGCCATTTTCCTTTGATTTGGGCTCTGCCCCCTGAGTGTTTATCAAAGTGCTGGCTCCGGTCCAGGCACTGCTGCCTTGTCGGCGGCCTATTGCCTTTTTAATAGGCTACCTGGATGTCCTCCTCCTGTGAGTTTCACTCTGCGCCAGTGGACAACGTGGCGATCACCATGCACACTCTACAGGAGTTAGACTGGGTGCTGAACCTCAGGAAGTCTGCTCTGTCAAGGAATGTCTGGAATATTTGTGGCTGATTCTTGACTCAGAACAGGCCACGGTGTTCCTCCCGCTGGACAAACTTCAGACTTTGAACTGCGGTTTGGTTACTGCTTTCCCACTAGTGGTTGTCTGTTTTTTTCCATGCAGATTCTGGGCCTCATGATGCCCACCTTCGTGGTGGTCCCATATGCGCCGTTCCACGCAAGGGTCCTCCAGAAGGAAATTCTATCCAATTAGGGAACATCACCTGGATCCCTGGACAATCTGATCAGTGTTGGACACTTGGCCAGGGCCTCTCTTCCTTCTGTCTCTGGTGGCTTTGTCCTCCGAATCTTTTGGGCTGGGAAGTCCTTTCTCCCTCTCAACTGGATGGTGGTCACAACAGTCACTAGCCTGTCCAAATGGGGAGGGGGCTTCCTGGGGCTAAAGTTGACCGAAGGGGTCCCGACTGCCCATCAGTGTCATGGAGCCACGGGCGATTCATTTGTGTCTGGCTAGCTGGATGGTGCCTCTGAAAGGATGTCTAGTCAAACAATACCACGCTGTTGGCCTATGTTAATCATCAGGGCAGGATGAGAAACTCTGCTGCAGTGCTGGAGGCCTCCTGCATCCTTTGGTGGGCAGAATTACACATTACTGCGCTCTTTGCTGTTTACATTCTAGGCGTTGACAACTGGCAGGCGTACTACCTCAGTTGTCCAACGCTGCATCAAGGAGAGTGGTCTCTACCTCCAGACGTGTTTTGTCAATCCTGCGCTAGGGCACACCAGATGAGGGTCTGCTGGCCTCCTGTCTCAACGGGAAGGTGTTGAGGTTCGTGTTGGGAACAGGGAATCCACCTGGCGTGCACTCTGGTAGCGTTAGACATGAATGAATTTCTGGACAGCCGCACTCATAGATAGCCTTGTTTATTCAGAAGGTGCACATCAAATACAAAAATCACAGCAGACAGGGAAGAGCTGATGTTTCGCACTAGCGTTAGTGCAATCTGGTAGCGCCGTAGAGGCATTATCAACTCTTGCACGCCTTTCCTCCTCTCAAGCTTCTTCCTTGCTACGCAGGATAGTGGCTGAAGGGATCCTGGTCATTCTGATGGCTTCGGATTGGCCTTGGTGACCTTGGTAAAGTGATGTGGTACTGTTGGGGACGTTCATTGTCGGCTCCCTTTGCGCGAAGTTCTTCGACCTGCTTTACTGTCACTGGCATTGACGGTCAGCTATTGAAAGTCAGGTTTTGAGGGACAGGGGTTATGGGGGTCAGCGATTCCCACCTTGTTCAAGATGCATAAATCCACCTCTTACTATTGTACTTATAAGGCATATATTACATGGTGCCCGCCTGTGAATGTGCCGCAGTGTTCCTCCTTAGTGTCCATGATTTTGGCTCTTCAACGGGGCATTGATCAGATTCTGGCCTTGAGTATTATTACGTGCTAGGTCTTTGCCCTTGTGCTTTTCTTCCAATAGCCTTTAGTAACACACTCCTTGGTTCATGCGTTTTTTTTTTTTTTTTTTAAGGGGTTTGGTATCCTTTTGGAGGTCAGACTTTTTTTGGGATTGCGGAAGGCCCACGAACTGGCCAGGTGGCCTCCTCTGCCTCTATTTCCCGATGGATTAGGGAGACAATTGTCCAGGCTTACGCCATTGAGGGTCATGGCTCTCCCCTTCTTTTACGCCAAACTCTACCAGGGAGTTAGTGCCTCCTGGGCATTCGGGCATCAGATGTTAGTGTCTCAAGTTTGCAAGGCGGCTGCCTGGTCGTCTGTGCACACCTTAACTAAGTTTTACAAGTCGCTGTTTTGGTTTCTTTGGATACGTGTTTGGTCTGCAAGGTTTTGCAAGTGGTCCTCAGAGGGTTCTTGTTTTCCTCCTTTCGGAGGTTCTTGGGTGTTATGTGTTCTGATTTGGTTACTCACCCCCAGATTGAAGCACTGCTTTGGGATGTCCCTACTGTCAAGATTATGAAGTGCTGTGTCTGTTAATGAATGAACCTGTAAAATCCCTTTTCTTTAACGTACATCATGGGACACAGTGCCTTAAGTATTTAATGGGTTATAGGCCACCTTCAGGTGTTGACACTGGTAAACCCAATCAAGGAAGTTTACTCCCTATATAACCCCTCCTCCTTCCAGGAGCACATCAGTTTTTTTCGCCAGTGTCTAAGGTGTTGGTCACGAGTGAGGAGGGATCCATGCTGGATTTAAATGGCCTCCTTAGACCAGATCCATCCAAAGTGCCATTGAGGCCTAAAAGGATGGTACCTGGGGCCTCGTATCCGAAGCATGAGGTTTTGCCTGTAAGGCCTCAATTGGTAGGGCTGGAACCCAGGGTTTAGGTCTTTTTACATTACCTAAACTTCCTGATGGGGTGCTTTTTACAGATCCAAGGCAGTTGGAACCCCGTTTTAGGGACCTGGTCCTTGAAGGCTTGCTAAACGCAGCCCGCCGTGATGGATAAAGGTTGGATTGTCTGTTAATTCAGAGGATAAGGTAAGGGAAGAAACTTGGGTATTAAAAACATCTATGCATTCTTCCATTAGGGAAAAAAATGTTGTCATGCCTCAATTCCCCACTAGAGGGAGTCTATGCACATACCTATTCTGTTGTCTTCACTGTAAGCTCAGTCTGTGTCTGGTTGCAGCAGCATGTGGAGGGAGACTTTGCAAGGTAAAAAAATTTGCAAAAATATTTTCTTCTCCTCCCTGATGGAATCAGAGGGTTAGAGCAGTGGTTCTCAACCCTAGTGCCGTGACCCCTTGATAAAATTTCCCAACCATAAAAAGACCCCCAACCATAAAATTATTTTCATAGCGTGGGTTGTCAGCACCCAAGGCAAGACAAGTAATATTGGCCCCTAAGCCATGGACATTTAGCACTCCCTGAGTCCCTAACACTCGTACAATATTAAAACCCCTTATGGTACATTTTAGGATGTACCACTCTTTCTCTTTGCTCTCCTTTATTTCCCTTTTATTTCTCACTATCCTAATTTCTTGTCCCCCCCCATCCCTCTTTCTAGCCGTCTTTCTTGTTCTTTCTCTTATTCTTTCTCTCCCTTTTTCTTTGTTCCTTCCTCTCTTTTCCTCTTCCTTCCATGTATTCTCTATTTTTATTCCTTCTCTTACTACTTGGTGGTGGTGGGGGGGGGGTGAATGGGATAAGTGGCAGTGTTGGCGGGGAGTTCTGATCAGCCAACTTAGGTGCTCTTGATCAAGGTCATCTGCTGATCTGGGAACTGGAGTGGGGACCTTTAATGGCAACTATAATCCCAGGTAGTGTTACTCAATGTGTCTCCAACTTTGTGGTGTCTCGTAGCAGTGACACCCATGCCAAAATCAGGAGATAGGGTCTCCTCCAACCCCTCCCACTTCATTACTCACCAGTCAGCTGCCCTCTAGTCTCTGCCCCCCAGTCATGCCGTGAACTGAATGGGCGGCTGCGAAGAGACTGAGTGGGCAGCTGTGGGCTCCATGGACAGCCCTGCTGGGAGGCCGCAAAAAGGCTGGGAGAGCAGTGCAGGCTAAAAACAGATAAATACCACAGCTGTGACAGTCTCTCCTCGACTGATGAGGAAGAGACAAGCAGCCTGCAACACAGGGACACAGGAGCTGTGGGACAAGTATGGGTTGCAAAACTGGCATTCCTAATACAGGAACGGCACTTTTTTCCCAGCACTAGGCTGAACTTTATAGCGGCTTTAAAAGTAATGATTATTTTCAGCAATTAAGTGCAAATTTCTATAGTGCCTCTGTTTTTGTACTTAGGACTATACCTGCCAAAAAAGACACCACAAAAACCAAAAAGATACCAAAGGTTTCACCCCCAGGCATTAGGATCTCGAGTCGCATTTCCACGCCGCCATCCTTGCCTGAATTACCAGTTATGGCAAGCCAGGGTGAGCCATTGGAACAAATTGATGGTGCAGCTGCTTCTCACATCTCAGCCCCTTTATACGTGACTGAAGATGCCCTTTCCTCCTCGCTGCAGGGTCTGGAAGAAAGAGTAGCGGCTTTAATCACATCCTCCATTCAAATGGATAGGAAGCGTACTAGATCCCGTTCCCCCACTTCAGAACCTTTGCATGGGGAACAGTGAGCACAGGATGAGGTGTTACACTCAGTCGATCAGGAGGAGAAGGAAACGGATGATTCCTCTGTGGGTGAAACAACGGTAGATGAACGTTTTTCAGCCTCTCAATCTGAGAAATTGCTGATCCAAACTCTTACGGAGATGGTTCGTTCTACTTTCATGCTACCCTATACGCAGTCTCCTGAAAGCTCGGCTTCTTCCTTGAGTTCCAAAAAACCTTCTCATCCTTTGCATGCATTTCCTGCACATGCATTACTAGAACAGCTTATTTTTTGCTGAATGGGTTCACCCGGATAAGCATTTTTTCCCTCCTAAGAGATTTTCAATTCTCTATCCTCTGTAGGAGAAATTCTCCAAAAGATGGGAAAGTAACAGCAATTGATGTGAATAATAGCCTAACTTGTCCTGTAGACAATGCACAGATACTTAAGGATCCAACAGATAAAAAGTTGGAATCTCTGCTAACGTCTGCCTTTTGCTTGGCAGGTGCTTCCTGCCAACAAGCTCGGGATTTGGCTGAACTACCAAAAGCATTATGCTTTTCCATATATGGCATTAAAGAATATATTCACCAGGCGTCCCACCTTACCCTTATGCTTGTTCATATACGTAGAATCCTGTGGTTAAAAAATTGGTCAGCTGAAGCACCATGTAAAAACCTCCTAACTGGGTTCCCCTTTCATGGGGAGCGATTATTTGAAGGAATATTATGGAATATATCCAAACAATTTCTAGTGGGAAAAGTACTTTTTTGCCAGTCAAAAGAAAGTATAAACACCCTTCGTTTAAACGGGCTCTTTCCCCTGCACCAGGGGCCTCGGCCTCTAGGCAGTGGCAACGGCCTCTGCTGTCAGACTCTAGAGGAAAACGTCAGGATTAAACCCAGGCTCAAAAGAAGACCTTGGGTCGGAAACCTGCAAAGCACTATGCTAAAGCCTCATCATAAAGAGGCAACCCCCCTCACCAAGGTGGGGGGAAAACTTCTGCAGTTTTCAGAAGTCTGGAAAGAGGAAATTCAGGACAGATGTGTCATCTCCACAGTAACTCTGGGGTACAAGCTGGAATTTTGGGACTTTCCGTCTCGCTTCCTGAGGTCAAGCGTTCCCAAAGATCCAGAGAAGAGACCATCTCTGTTTCAGGCACTGGACCGATTAATATCTCAAAGGGTGATCATACAGATACCCACAAAAGAAAAGAACAAGGTCTGGGGTTTTATTCAAATCTTTTCATGGTACCAAAACCAAATGGAGACGTCTGACCCATTCTAGATCTAAGAAATCTAAATCTGTTTCTGAAGATCCGCTCCTTTCGATTGGAGACGATCAGGTCGGTAGTTTCTGTCCTCCTAGGAGGAGAACTTCTGGCATCAAGTGACATCAGGGATGCATATCTGCATGTCCCTTTTTTTTCCCCTGCTCATCAAAAGTTTCTGCGGATTAGAGTTAGAACAGCATTTCCAGTTTGTAGCCCTGCCCTTCGGGCTAGCCACAGCACCCCGGGTGTTCACCAAAGTGCTGGCCCCACCTCTAGCCAGGTTAGGGGCCCAGGGCATAACAGTCGAAGTGTACCTAGATGATCTATTGCTAATAGATCAGTCGGTGACTCGTTTGGAGCAAAGCGTACGCACTACAACCAACTATCTAAAAAGTTTGGGTTGGATTCTCAACCTAGAGAAATCTTCCTTAATACCGCTAAAAAGGCTGGAGTACTTGGGTCTGATCATAGACACAGCCCAGGAAATGGTGTGCTTGCCTCAGGCAAAGATCAACACCATAAGAGAGCTGGTGTGGATGGTCAGGTCAAATGGTGATCCCTCTATTCGCCTTTGCATGAGGTTACTAGGAACCACGGTGGCTTCATTCGAAGCAGTTCCCTATGCCCAGTTTCATTCAAGACTGTTGCAAAACAGTATCCTGTGTGCTTGGAACAAACCAATTCAAGCTTTAGACTTGCCAATGCGGCTATCCCCAGGAATGTCCCAAAGCCTCACTTGGTGGTTACTAACCCAGAATCTGCTGAAAGGAAAATCCTTTAGACCAGTCATCTGGAAAGTGGTAACGACTGATGCCAGCCTTTCAGGCTGGGGAGCAGTACTAGAAAAGACAACTGTCCAGGGACAGTGGTCAAGAACCGAAAGAATCTTGCCCATCAATATCCTAGAAATTTGGGCAGTACATCTGGCTCTAAAGGCCTGGACTTTCAGGTTACGGGATTGTGCTGTCAGGATTCAATCCGACAATGCCACAGCTGTGGCCTATATCAGTCACCTAGGGGGCACCAGAAGTCTCTCAGCGCAGAGAGAGGTGAACCATATTCTAACTTGGGCAGAAAGGAATGTTCCCTGCCTTTCGGCAGTCTTCATTCCGGGAGTAGAGAATTGGCAGGCGGACTACTTAAGTCGCCAGCAGTTATTCCCAGGGGAATGGTCTCTTCACTCCGACATATTTTGGACTCTTAGCCAAAGATGGGGGACGTATTTCTTCTAGTGTCCAGGTTCAACATGAAGTTAGTCAACTTTGTGGCCAGAACAAGGGATCCATTCGCATGCGGAATGTATGCGTTGGTGACCCCATGGGATCAGTTCTCAGTGATCTATGCATTCCCCTTTACTCGGTTGCTGCCGCGACTTCTTTGCAGGATCAGGCTGAAAAGAAAGCCGGTAATTCTGGTGGCACCAGCATGGCCCAGAAGGTCATGGTATGCAGAAATCGTAAAGATGGCAGTGGAGGGCCCATGGTCCCTCCCACTACGGCCAGATCTGCTCTCTCAGGGACCGATATTCCATCCTTCCTTACGGTCTCTAAATTTAACAGCTTGGCTATTGAAACGTGGGCTTTCCGGGTCAGTTATCTTTACCCTGATTAATGCAAGGAAGCCAGCTCCCAGAACTATATATTATAGAGTCTGGAGGGCTTATGTTTCCTGGTGTGAATCCAAGGGTTGGCACTCTCGGAGATATATCATAGGCAGAATTCTTGCCTTTCTACAATTAGGAGTAGAAATGAAATTGGCCTTGAGTACTATTAAAGGCCAAGTCTCAGCTTTATCGGTATTTTTTGAAAGACCACTTGCTATTCATTCTTTGGTCCGGGGTTTTATACAAGGGGTAACACGGCTTAATCCACCCGTCAAATCTCCCTTGAACCCTTGGGACCTAAACGTAGTTTTGTCTGTTACAAAAACAGCCATTTGAACCGATACAACATATTGCCTTAGTCCTTTTGACAAGGAATTTGGTATTTTTGGTTGCTATATCCTCAGCAAAGAGGGTTTCGGAATTGGCTGCTGTTTCTTGTAAAGAGCCATATTTGATTTTTCATGAGGACAGGGTGGCGTTACGCCCTTGTTCAGGATTTTGCCAAAAGTGGTCTCAGGTTTTCTCCTGAACCAAGATATTGTCCTGCCATAGTTTTTTCCAAAACCATGTTCCAGTGAAGAAAAGTCACTACATTGTCTTGATGTGGTGAGAGCAGTGAAAATCTATTTTAAAGGCAACTGCTCAGATTCGGAAGACTGGTGTTTTTGTTCTGCCAGAGGGTCCTAAGAAAGGACAGGCATCGTCGAAATCCACTGTCGCCAAGTGGATTAGACAAGTAATAATTCAAACTCATGATTTCAGGGGTAAGATTCCCCCGTTTCAAGTTAAGGCGCACTCCACCAGGTCGGTTAGTGCTTCTTGGGCAGTGCGTCATCAGGCCTCCATGGCTCAGATCTGTAAGACCGCAACTTTGTCTTCAGTGCATATATTCACAAAATGTTATCAGGTGGAAGTAAGGAGGTATAAGGATATCGCCTTCGGGCGCAGTGTGCTGCAGGCAGTAGTATAGATCCAGTCTGGGGGTACCCTCCATGTTGTCTCCCTCCCCTCAAGTAGCATTGCTATGGGACGTCCCATTAAGTAATTACTTAAGGCTCTGTGTCATATGATGT
Organism: Lithobates clamitans; assembly: GCA_037952925.1. Lineage (NCBI taxonomy): Eukaryota > Metazoa > Chordata > Amphibia > Anura > Ranidae > Lithobates > Lithobates clamitans. The sequence goes on from JBBGZY010001005.1 coordinate 2,569,066, forward strand.
ACGATAAAGAAAATACGATTTTTAGAACAGTTAACCTGTAAAATCCTTTTCTTGGAGTACATCATGGGACACAGAGGTCCCCCCCTCTTTTTGGTAATTTAAGTATATTGCTTTGCTACAAAATCTAATGGAGGAGGGGTTATATAGGGAGTGAACTTCCTTGATTGGGTTTACCAGTGTCAACACCTGAAGGTGGCCTATAACCCATTATGTAATTACTTTTTTTTTTTTTTTTTTTCTTTTTTCCATATCCTTGTACTATTTTGTGATGATCTTGGCTGCCTATAGCAGAAAGGGGTTTATTACCAACTAGAACTACCCATAGGCTGTGTGGTGTTAGTTTTTTTTCTGCTTAGTGTCCTACTCCAGAAGGTGGCCCTATATACCACTACGGTCAAGATTATGATCATGTTTGTCAATGAACTCGAACAAAGGGATATTATAAGTAACAAAGCACATAGTGCTTTGAATCTAACAAATAGTACTTGATAATTGAAGGAGAGTCAGTACAGAGGTGACACCTTTAGTAAGTGGCTGCTCTTTTCCTACCCAATCACAAACTCGACAAAACTGTAATGCCTTGAATACAATGGTAAAAAGTAAATGGAGCTGTACCTAGCTGTGATATTTGTTTTACAAAGAATTGTTTGAGCTGCGGCTAAGTGTGTGAATGAACACGCAGTGCTGTGGCTCGGGAGGGAGCCTGCTTGAGTGCTTTGGGGGCACTCGGAAGGAGGGAGGGGCCAGGAGTGTCCACTTGTCAGTGGATAAGTAAAGTGTAGGTTTTCCCAAAAATGAAGATGCAATATGTGTGTCAGTTTTTTTTTTTTTATACATGGTATTAAAAAATTTACCCGGCAAAGTTTTTTATTTATACTTTCATTTTAATAGCCTGGTGATTTTGCCAGTTCCTCTGGCTTCCCATTTCAGGCTGACCACAACAAGCATGGAAGAAGATCTTTCCGCCATTGTCAATTTGTGTCTCTGTGATCACTGCTAGGAGTTGCAGGACATTGTGCCTGTTCCTCCTGTGGTTGTTTGTGTGGCTACGCCCCCTCCCAGCATGTAAGTCCGCTAACCAGTGGCAAAGAATTCACCAAGCAACGCCCCTTATGCTGGCCATACACGCACAGAATTTCGGCTGAAACTGGTCCTTTTCGGAAAGATCGTTCGGCAATCGTGACGTTCTGGCCCTACTAATGTTGATGGATTCGAAGCGAAAACTTTTCCTGTTTTAACCACTTCGTGCCCAGGCCAATTCTGACATTTCTGTCCTACATGTAAAATTCATCATATTTTTGCTAGAAAATTACATAGAACCCCCTAACATTATATATATTTTTTTTAGCAAAGACCCTAGAGAATACAATGGCGGTCATTGCAACTTTTTATCTCGCGCGGTATTTGCACAGCAATTTTTCGAACGCGTTTCATGCTTAAAAAAACCCCAAAACATTAAAGTTAGCCCAATTTTTTTGCATATTGTGAAAGATGAAGTTATGCCGAGTAAATAGATACCTAACATGTCACACTGCAAAATTGCACACACTCGTGGAATGGCGCCAAACTTTGGTACTTAAAAATCCCCATAGGCGACGCTTTTAAAAATTTTTACTGGTTACATGTTTCGAGTTACAGAGGAGGTCTAGGGCTAGAATTATTTCTCTCGCTCTAGCGTTTGTGGCAATACCTCATATGTGTGGTTTGAACACCGGTTTCATATGTGGGCGGGACTTGCGTATGCGTTCGCTTCTGCGTGCGAGCACACGGGGACAGGGACACTTTAATTTTTTTCTTTTTTTTTTTATTGTTAATTTGACTTATTGTTTTAGTTTGACATTTAAAAAAAAAAATTTTGATTTACTTTTATTCCTATTACAAGGAATGTAAAAATCCCTTGTAATAGGAATATGGCATGATCGGTCCTTTTCACAGTGAGATATGGGGTCAATAAGACCCCATATCTCACCTCTAGGCTGGGAAGCCTAAAATTAAAAAAAAAACAAAACAAAACAAAAAAAAAATAATCACCGCTTCCCAGCTGAAGCGGCGCCGTTTTTTTTGAATGCAGAGGCCGGGCGTGACGTCATAACATCGCGCCCGGCCTCCGAACAATCATAGAGACTCCGGCGGACCAGATGGTCTCTATGATCACCATCCGGGGCTGGCGGATCCTGTGTCCGACTCACCGATGAAAGCGGTGAGTCGGTACAAGCACCGGAGGGTGGCGGGAGGGGGGGTGTCCCCTCCTACCGCCCGTAAGAAAGATCAAGCGGTGGAATAGCCGCTATGATCATTCTTATGGTGCAGGGAATCGCCGGCGGAAAAAGCCGATATCTGAATGATGTCTGTAGCTACAGGCATCATTCAGATATAGCCCCTCAAAGTCGAGGATGTCCCAGGACGCCCTACGGGCGCGAAGTGGTTAACTAAAGTGTGTATGTGTATGTTGTAATCAAAACAATAAGAATATTCTGTGTTGTATAATTTATATGTGTTTATTGTTATCCAACAGTCACTACGATCATGGAAACTATCATGTACACGAGTTTATTCTGTCAATTAGTGGTCAATTCTGTGCGTGTATGGCCAGCATTAGCCTACAATCCCGTGTCCTAGCACATGTGTGTTTATCGCCCTTATCCCATTTCATTCCATTGGTTCAATATCTTTTAACCACTTGCTTACAGGGCACTTAAAGCGGAGTTCCACACAAAAATGGAACTTCCGCTTTTCAGGAACCCTCCCCCCCCTCCAATGTCACATTTAGCACCTTTCAGGGGGGAGGGGGGTGCAGATACCTGTCTAAGACAGGTATTTGCACCCACTTCCGGCATAGACTCCCATGGGAGTCTATGCCTCTTCCTGTCCCTCCGCGCTGTCTCCTGGGAAACGCACAGGTCCCAGGAGATGGCGGGGACCAGTTACGATGCGCAGCGCGACTCGCGCATGCGCAGTAGGGAACCGGGAAGTGAAGCCGCAACGCTTCACTTCCTGATTCCCTCACCTAGGATGGCGGCGGCAGCTGCCGAGAACCGAGCGGGTTCTCGGCGTCGGCTGCCGACATCGCTGGACCCTGGGACAGGTAAGTGGCCATTTATTAAAAGTCAGCAGCTACAGTATTTGTAGCTGCTGGCTTTTAATATTTTTTTTTTTTTTTTTAGGCGGTTTAGGTGGACTCCCTCTTTAAACCCCCGTCCTATCCAGACCAATTTTCAGCTTTCAGCGCTGACACACTTTGAATGACAATTGCGCGGTCATACAACACTGTACCCAAATTAAATTTTTATCATTTTTTCATCACAAATAGAGATTTCTTTTGGTGGTATTTGATCACCTCTGCAGTTTTTACTTTTTGTTAAAAAAAATGTAAAAAACGTAATTTAAAAATTATTATTTTTTTTTTATATTTTGTTATAAAAAATTTAAAACAAGTCATTTTTCTCCTTCATTGATGTACGCTGATGAGGCGGCAGTGATGGGCACCGATATGCGGCAGTGATGGGCACTGATGGGTGGCAGTGATGGGTGGCAGTGATGGGCAGCACTGCTAGGTGACACTGATTGGCACTACAGGTGGGCATTGATAGGTGGCACTACAGGTGGGCATTGATAGGTGGCACTGTGGGCACTGTTAGGTGGCACTGATGAGGCAGATGTGCCTCTTCCACTTCAGGACCAATGTCCCTCACATCTGAGCCGGTGATCGGCTTTTTTTTCTACTCACGCTGTCAGCGTGAGTAGAAAAAAAAAAAACGATTACCGATCTTTTGTTTACATCATGTGATCAGCTGTCATTGGCTGACAGCTGATCACATGGTAAGGGGCCGGAACCGGCCCCTTACTTGGATCGGTGATCACCCGAGTCTGCAGGGCGCACGGGCAGGGGATGCCGTCATACGACGGCCTCCTGGGAATTCAGGTCCGCGCTGTGGCCATCATTCGGCCATAGCTCGGATGTGAAGTGGTTAATAGTGCTTCTCTGTTCATTTGTAATTTTTTCAAATGTTAGTATTTTTATGTTCTGTAATCCAGTCAACTACAGTGGGAGGATTATTGACTAATATTACTCTATTGTCTACAAAGAGAGACCTTTGCACCGCACTGCGAGTAGGGTTATCTAAACCAGTGGTATCAATGTAACCAAAAATGTGGGGTTAATAATGGGTATGTTTTTATATACCTAATTTATTTTAAAATGACATCATCTTAGTATCTCACTAACTTTCGGCATCTTCACAATATATGCACCAAATTACCTGGTTCCATGCCACATTTACTATATTTTGCAAAATCTCTCCATCCAATAGAAAAGAGGAATGCTGGTGTACTATATGCTTGGTGAGAGATAAAGAATTGTATTGGTTTGTGAGGGGGAAGGAGAAACAGATGGAAGATTATAAAGCAGTTCTTCCCATATGTAGATTGTATAGTGGGCATGCTGGTTGGTGAGCTGTTTAACATTAAACAGCAGGTGGGAAGCAGCATGTGGGCAGAGGGGTTTACCACACACACTTGTTTCAAAACCAACTGCATTTTTGGCTGTGAAGTTCCAAAACTGCAGCTGGTTCTGGAAGGAAACACACACAGACAGGGAAATTACTTCACTACTATGTGTGTTATGTTAGCCCGTGCACTCGTCGTGTAATCCTACCCACTGCTAGATGGCTGTGATGTAATCCCTCCCACCATCCATCTACTGTGTGCGATGTAAGCCACAGAGTTGGGGAAGTGGGCCGTGATAAGGCTGTGTAGTTATGTGACAGCTAAATAAATAAATAAATAAATATATATTGCAGAATAAATGTTTTTTGACCAATGTAATTATATTTATTGTACTGCTGTGGGTTTTTAATGCATTGTGTTCACTATTTACTTTAAATTATATCACTGGCTCCCGAGATATGCTTGTGTTATGAGTGAATATTTACCTCTCAAACACTCCAGGTGCCTTTGGTACATACCTACTGTATATTCCCTTTATAAAACATAGCTGAAAACTGTTAAATAGCATAAAGCAGTTGTAACCCTAAATAAAAAAAGGAAAAGAGCATGTTTCTCTATAATAAACAATAAACATAGTGCTTCTGGGGTGTCATTTGTCCTATTCTATTCTGTAAAATACCGGGTTAATGCTGCCTGTTCCTGTGTCCCCCTAGGTGTGCTAACCACGGTAATCGTGGCTGCTGATCCATGATACTATGGTCAGTTTACATTCCTGAGTTTTCCCGTTGTGTTCATAGTCTATCCCTCTCCCCCTCCCCTCTCCTGCCTGTCAGTTATTAGTGTGAGAGCTGATCTCCTCCCGCCGCTGTTCGTGTGGCTGCAAGTCACTGAACACAATTACTGGCATTCCCTCTGTTATAGCAACCTTTTATATTTAAATCTTTGTGTTTTTGTTTTAATTATGAAGCTAGATGCCTTATTTCACAGGGCCGCTGTGCAGTCACGTGACCTCCCTGCTAACGTCAGAGGGGAATCTCAGCCACTCGCGCTGAGCGACAGGAGGTCACATGAGCACACAGCGGCACTGTGAAATAAGTTATTTAGCTTCATAATTAAAAAAAAAAACAAAAAACACACTGATGTGTAGCTTTTAATAACCGAGGGATGCCAGTAATTGTCCTCACTGATTTTACAACCACTTTAATTATGGTGCATAAGTAATGATTTTCCAGGTTAATTCTCTGGACCTGGTATTATGCTTTTTGAATATTAATGAACAATGAATATACTGACAGATTGTATTTTATTTATAGGTTTATGGTGGAATGTTCTCAGCAGACAAGTGTTGGTATAGATGCAAGTTGCAGCATGTGGTTGATGATGAACAGGTAAGAAAATACCTTTTATAGAAAACCTTGGGACACTGTCTCAGAATGTAAAATTTATATTCTGCAGTATTGCCTCCTGACTGCTTTATAACCACTTTTCACAGCCCTTTTCAAAGCAATCCACTGCGGGGTGGTGTGTTGGGGGGGTGGATTTGGGGCAGTAAATGATACTGCTAGTATTTTAGAATGCCTTTGCTGTAACAATTCAAATGATTCAGACTATCGATGTGCAAAGAGGTCAGTAGATCAGTGTGAAAGGAGAACACTACCACCACCATTACACATAAGGTGAGATCTTACCAGATCGCTGAACTTTACTGCATCATGGAGGTCAGTACGCATTTGTTGGGAAATGTATGTGTCAATTGATAATAAAAACACTCCTGTTTCTTGATCTTCCTCCTCTGCTAGACCAGTAAATGCCTCTAAACCAGTTTTTGGATTCCTATTTACTTCAAGCATAGAGTGCATTGATATACATATACATATACATACATACATACACACACACACACACACTCTCACACACACACTCTCACACACACACTCTCACACACACACTCTCACACACACACTCTCACACACACACTCTCACACACACACACACACACACTCTCACAAAAGTAAGTACACTCTCACATTTTTGTAAATATTTTATTATTTTTTCATGTGATAACACTGAAGAAATGTGAGCGTACAGCTTGTATAAGAGAGTGAATTTGCTGTCCCCTCAAAATAACTCAACACACAGCTATTAATGTCTAAACCACTGGCAATAAAGGTTGAGTACACCCCTAGTAAACCAATTAGCCATTTCCCCTCCCCGGTGTCATGTGACTCATTAGTGTTACAAGGTCCTCAGGTGTGAATGGGGAGTATGTGTGTTAAATTTGGTGTCATCCCTCTCTCATACTGGTCACTGTTCGTTCAACATGGCACCTCATGGCAAAGAACTCTCTGAGGATCTGAAAAAAAATAATTGTTGCTCCTCATGAAGATTGCCTAGGTTATAAGGAGATTGCCAAGACACAGAAACTGAGCTGCAGCACGGTGGCCAAGACCATACAGTGGTTTAACAGGACAGTTTCCACTCGGAACAGGCCTCGCCATGGTCGATCAAAGAAGTTGAGTGCACGTGTTCAGCGTCATATCCAGAGGTTGTCTTTGGGGAATAGACGTAAGGGTGCTGCCAGCATTACTGCAGAGGTTGAAGGAGTGAGGGGTCAGCCTGTCAGTGCTCAGACCATGCGCCGCACACTGCATCAAATTGGTCTTTTTGGCTGTTGTCCCAGAAGGAAGCCTCTTCTAAAGATGATGCACAGGAATGCTTGCAACAGTTTGCTGAAGACAAGCAGACGAAGGACATGGATTACTGGAACCATGTCCTGTGGTCTGATGAGACCAAGATAAACGTATTTTGGTTCAGATGGTGTCAAGCATTTGTGGTGATTAATAATTGTGCACACAGTAGAGCTGCACAATTAATCGTTAAAAAATCGTGATCTCGATTCAACCCCACTGACTATCTCTGTTGCAGAGTTTGCAGATTCTTTCATATAACAAGTGGAGAGACTTTTCTGCTTGCTCAGCTGCCAAGTTTTTAAAAAGAAACATTGTATAACTCTTCCTTCTTAGATCAAAGGGAAACTTCTGTGTGTAAAGAAAAAAAATCCAGGCAGTCTGCCAAGTTTTTAAACTGTAAAATGCAGGAAGTTTAACCACTTAGTCTAAATCTTTTTCTGACACTTGTTTCTTAAGTTAAAATCAATATTTTTTGCTAGAAAATTACTTGGAACCCCCAAACATATATATTTTAGCAGAGACCCTAGGGAATAAAATATCAATTTCTGAAATATTTTATGTCACACTGTATTTGCCAAGCGGTCTTTCAAACGCAATTTTTTTTGGAAAAAAATACACTTCAATGAATAATAATAATAAAAAAAAAACGAAATAGTAAAGTTAGCTCAATTTTTTTTTTTGTTTTAATATGAAAGATGATGTTATGCCGCAAGAATCATGAGTATCGTGATCTATCTTCTAAGCAAAAAAAATCGTGATTCTCATTTTAGCCAGAATTGTGCAGCTCTAGCACACAGTATATTTGTGTGTGTATATGTATGTGTATGTATGGATATACCGTATTTATCAGCATATAACACGCACTTTTTTCCCCTTAAAATCAGGGGAAAATCGCGGGTGCGTGTTATACGCCGATCCCCCTCTGACTGAGCGCAGGTGTGAGCGCCGCCGACATACGTACATAGCAGAGTGTACTCGGCTAGGTTCGGCTAGCTCTGCTCAGTCACGCCCTGTCCTGCCCTATGATGGACATAACACAGGACTGGGCGTGACTGTGAGCGGAGCTAGCCGAGTACACTCGGCTATGTATGAATGTCAGCGGCTCTCGGCTGCTTTCGGTTTCTCTCTTAGTGATGTGGGCGGAGCCGAGTGCCGCCGACATTCATACATAGCCAAGTGTACTCGGCTAGGTTCGGCTATGTATGAATGTCGGCGGCGCTCGGCTCCGCCCACATCACTACGAGAGGAGCCGAAAGCTCCATATTTAAAAACTGACAAGTCTGCAGTGTCACTGGGCAAGGCTGCAGATGACACTAAAAGGCTGCAAATGACACTGACAAGGCTGCATTGATGGGCATTTAAATGTAAGTTTTTTTTTTTCCTTTAAAAAGTTTTTCCCCTAAAATTCCCTCCTAAACTTGGGGTGAGTGTTATACGCCGATAAATACGGTGTGTGTGTGTGTGTATAGATATATAGATATATATGTATATAGATGTGTGTGTGTGTGTATGTATATGTATGTATGTGTATATATATATATATATATATATATATATATATATATATATATATATATATATATGTGTGTGTGTATATATGTATGTATATATGTGTGTATATATATATATATATATATATGTGTGTGTGTGTGTGTGTGTGTGTGTATATATATATATATATATATATGTATATATATATACACACACACAGTGGGGACGGAAAGTATTCAGACCCCCTTAAATTTTTCACGCTTTGTTATATTGCAGCTATTTGCTAAAATAATTTACGTTCATTTTTTTCCTCATTAATGTACACACAGCACCCCATATTGACAGAATAACACAGAATTGTTGACATTTTTGCAGATTTATTAAAAAAGAAAAACTGAAATATCACATGGTCCTAAGTATTCAGACCCTTTGCTGTGACACTCATGTGTTTAACTCAGGTGCTGTCCATTTCTTCTGATCATCCTTGAGATGGTTCTACACCTTCATTTGAGTCCAGCTGTGTTTGATTATACTGATTGGACTTGATTAGGAAAGCCACACACCTGTCCTATATAAGACCTTACAGCTCACAGTGCATGTCAGAGCAAATGAGAATCTTGAGGTCAAAGGAGCTGGCTGAAGAGCTCAGAGATAGAATTGTGGCAAGGCACAGATCTTGCCAAGGTTACAAAAAAATTTCTGCTGCACTTAAGGTTCCTAAGAGCACAGTGGCCTCCATAATCCTTAAATGGAAGATGTTTGGGACAACCAGAACCCTTCCTAGAGCTAGCTATCCGTCCAAACTTGGCTATCGGGGAAGAAGAGCCTTGGTGAGAGAGTTAAAGAAGAACCCAAAGATCACTGTGGCTGAGCTCTAGGGATGCAGTCGGGAGATGGGAGAAGGTTGTAGAAAGTCAACCATCACTGCAGCCCTCCACCAGTCGGGGATTTATGGCAGAGTGGCCCGACGGAAGCCTCTCCTCAGTGCAAGACACATGAAAGCCCGCATGGAGTTTGCTAAAAAAAACACCTGAAGGACTCCAAAATGGTGAGAAATAAGATTCTCTGGTCTGATTAGAACAGGATAGAACTTTTTGTACCTTAATTCTCAGCGGTATGTGTGGAGAAAACCAGGCACTGCTCATCACCTGTCCAATACAGTCCCAACAGTGAAGCATGGTGGTGGCAGCAGCATGCTGTGGGGGTGTTTTTCAGCTACAGGACGACTGGTTGCAATTGAGGGAAAGATGAATGCGGCCAAGTACAGGGATATCCTGGACGAAAACTACCTTCTTCAGACTGCTCAGGACCTCCGACTGGGCCGAAGGTTTTCCTTCCAATAAGACAGTGACCCTAAGCACACAGCTAAAATAACAAAGAAGCGGCTTCACAACAACTCCGTGACTGTTCTTTAATGGCCCAGCCAGAGCCCTGACTTAAACCCAATTGAGCATCTCTGGAGATACCTAAAAATGGCTGTCCACCAATGTTTACCATCCAACCTGACGGAACTGGAGAGGATCTGCAAGGATGAATGACAGAGGATCCTCAAATGCAGGTGTGAAAAACTTGTTGCATCTTTCCCAAAAAGACTCATGGCTGTATTAGATCAAAAATGTGCTTCTAATAACTACTGAGCAAAGGGTCTGAAAACTTAGGACCATGTGATATTTCAGTTTTTCTTTTTTAATAAATCTGCAAAAATGTCAATTCTGGATTTTTCTGTCAATATGGGGTGCTGTGTGTACATTAATGAGGATAAAAAAACGAACTTAAATGATTTTAGCAAATGGCTGCAATATAACAAAGAGTGAAAAATTTAAGGGGGTCTGAATACTTTCCGTCCCCTGTGTGTGTGTGTGTGTGTGTGTGTATATGTATGTATTTATATATGTGTGTGTGTGTATGTATGTATGTATGTATGTGTGTGTGTATATATATATATATATATATATGTATATATATATATATATATATATATATATATATATATATATATATATATATATATATATATATATATATATATATATATATATATATATATATATATATATATATATATATATATATATATATATATATGAACCTGAAAGAAAATGAGGTTTTGCTTTTCTTAGGAGAATATCTATGCATGCACAATTTATTTGGCAACTATTGGTGTGCAGAACTATCATGCAACTAGATGAGGCAGTTGCTGTATTTCTGCAAATGGAGTTAGAGATTTGGTCAGAATCAGTGGTGTCCCCAATGCTGAGAAATACAGGCAGATACTTCATGCCCTACCATCAGGGAGGTGTAAAATTGGCCCCAAATTTATTCTGCAGCAGGACAATGACCCCAAACATGCAGCCAATATTAAGAACTTTCTTCAGTGTAAAGAAGAACAAGGAGTCCTGGCAGTGATGGTTTGCCCCACGTAGCCCGGATCTCAACATCATTAAGGCTCCATGCACACTGGGCTGTTTGGAACAACCCACCTGCCAAGTTACTTCAAAAACCGTGTGCAAGTGTACCTAGAAGAACTGATGCTGGTTTTGAAGGCAAAGGGTGCTCACGTCAAATTCTTGGTTTGGACTTCACCTCTGTTTATTTACTTTTCGTTTTGATTAAAAAATAAACTATTAACACTTATTTCTGAAAGCATTCTTAATTTACAGCATTTTTCACACCTGCCTAAGACTTTTGCTACATCTGTATTATACTCACACAGGATACTAAACTATCCTGTGTGATATATGCATATGTACCCTTTACAGGTGCATTATGATATCCACATTTAAAAAAACTAATGTGAAATGTAGTATAATATCCACCCCAATAAATCTATACATTGTGAGTTCTGCTATATTATCTACATTACCCATCAAACCATAAATCATATGCATTCTGTATAATCCGTGTGCCTTCCTTATGTATAATGTTCATATTACAGGAACTAATGTGAAGCTAGTAATATGTTCAACCAGGGTTACCAATCAATGTATAATAATTCATTCCTAAACCTGTCAATTAATATCAATATAGTGATATTCTAGTGCAATAGTAAAGTACAGATATCTATATTAAGACTTCTGCAAACATCAGTAAATAAAACCCATTCGATATTTAACCCATGGGGGGGTAGAAAACCCTACGTTGCAACCTCTCCAGTGGGGATTTACAGCCCCCTGTGCTTTCTTGGGATCTGGATCCGATACTCTCTGCCCTACAGAAACCACCATTTGGGAACTTCTCTTGAGTGATCTCTTTTGCAAAGTGACCTTCTAGGAGACTAGCATGTCTGTCAGGACAAAAAAATATGAAAAAAGAACACTCCTATGGCCACATCCGTATAAATTGTATGTCATAAAAAAGAAAAAGGGGGTCAACAAGGACACCCTGAGCGGACTTTAGAGGCACAACAAACCTGAGAAAGCATAATCAAAATAACAATATAATCAATTATATTAAGTATAAATACATACAGTACAAAGACATTGACAAAAGATAATAAAAGATCATCTATATAGAAATATACACGATACAAGCCCAGATGTGTCAACACGTTTCGTATAGAACTTCAGGACACATTAGGTTTCAGTTAATACACAAGAGGGTTTCACTTGTAAAGAGGCTTTCACAAGTTCAAAAAACAGTAGTTCAAATTTATTCAAGTATAGACGTCAAGGTCTTAGTAGTAGATGTAGATGACCATCAACTGTTTCCATTTACAACCAATCTCGGGGTTCAGTTTCAACAAGGAAAAAGCCAATAAATAGCCAATAATAAATAGTCGCACTGCAGCAACCATAGGAGGGCACCAAAGAGCCCATAGACCGTATCTGCTCAATGGTCCATGTGTAACCGTGCAAATGCACTGGGAGAGCTTAAGGTAGAATTGGATGTAAATCCCCAGGAGGATACAGATGTTCCTCAACATCTCTGTATCCTCCTGGGGATTTACATCCAATTCTACCTTAAGCTCTCCCAGTGCATTTGCACGGTTCCACATGGACTGATTTTTTTTTTCCTTGCATGTGATTGGGTATTCTTTGCAAGGTGAAGCACTACCTCATTTACTAAGCTCTGGAGCAACTGCACCTGCAGAGGGCAACTGCACTTTGCAAAGCGCACAGTTTATTTACCTGTAGTTAATCAACCCCATAATGTTTTGCCATAGATGCCATTAAAGATTCCATTCACCAGGCATCCCGCCTTACGCTTATGCTTGTACATGTGTAGAATCCTGTGGTTGAAAAATTGGTCAGCTGAAACACCATGTAAAAACCTCCTAACTGGGTTCCCCTTTTATTGGGAGGGACTATTTGGAGAAGACTTGGATAAATATATCAAGACAATTTCTAGGGGGAAAAGTACTCTTTTTTTTTTTTTTTTTTTTAACCAGTCAAAAGATAATATAAACGTCCTTCATTTAAACAGGTTCTTTCCCCTGCGCCAGGGGTTTTCACCTCGAGGCAGTGGCGATGGCCTCTGCCGTCAGACTCTAGGAAAACCTCAGGGTCAGGCCCTGGCTCAAAAGAAGCCCTGGTGTAGGAAATCTGTAAAACAGAATACTAAAGCCTCATCATGAAGAGGCAACCCCCCTCACTAAGGTGGGGGGATAACTTCTGCAATTTTCAGAAGTCTGGAAAAAGGAAATTCAGGACAGATGGGTCTCTGTTTCAGGCACTGGACCGATTTAATATTTCAAGGGGTGATCATACAGTTCCCCACAAAACAGCAAGGTCTGGGGTTTTATTCAAACCTTTTCATGGTACCAAAACCGAATGGAGACATCTGACCCATTCTAGATCTACGAAAGCTAAATCAATTCCTGAAGATCAGCTCCTTTCGCATGGAGAAAATCAGGTCGGTAGTTTCTATCCTAGGAAGAGAACTTCTGGCGTCAATCAACATAAGGGATGCATCTCTGCATGTCCCTATATTTCCTGCTCTTCAAAAGTTTCCTCTAGTAACCTCTAGCCAGGTTAATGGCCCAGGGCATAACAGTTGTAGTGTACCTAAACGATCTATTACTTATAGATCAACCAGTGACTCGTTTGCAACAAAGCGTACGCACTACAACCAACTATCTAAAAAGTTTGTGTTGGTTTCTCAACCTAGAGAAATCTTCCTTAATACCGCTAAAAAGGCTGGAGTACTTGGGTCTGATCATAGAAACCGCCCCGAAAAGAGTGTTCTTGCCTCAAGCAAAGATCAACTCCATAAGAGAGCTGGTGCGGAGGTTCAGGTCAAATGGCAATCCCTCCATTCGTCTCTGCATGGGGTTGCTAGGAACCAGGGTGGATTCATTCAAAGCATTTACCTATGCCCAGTTCCATTCAAGACTGTTGCAAAACAGTATCCTGTCTGCTTGGAACAAACCGATTCAAGCTTTAGACTTGCCAGTGCGGCTGTCCCCAAGAGTGGCCCAAAGCCTTACTTGGTGGTTATTAACCCAGAATCTACTGAAAGGAAAATCCTTCAGACCAGTCACCTGGAAAGTGGTAACGATGGATGCCAGCCTTTCAGGCTGGGGAGCAGTACTAGAAAAGACAACTGTCCATGGACAGTGGTCAAGAATCGAAAGATTCTTGCCCATCGATATCCTAGAGATTCGGGCAGTACGTCTGGCTCTAAAGGCCTGGACTTTCAGGTTACGTGATTGTCCTGTCAGGGTTCAATTCGACAATGCCACAGCTGTGGCCTATATCAATCACCAAGGGGGCACCAAAAGTCTCAGCACAGAGAGAGGTGAACCATATTCTAACTTGGGCAGAAAGGAATGTTCCATGCCTTTCTGCAATCTTCATTCTGGGAGTTGAGAATTGGCAAGCGTACTACTTAAGTCTCCAGCAGTTATTCCCAGGGGAATAATCTCTTCACCCCAACATATTTTGGGCTTTTTGCCAAAGATGGGGGACTCCGGACGTATTTCTTCTAGTGTCCAGGTTCAACATGAAGTTAGTCAACTTTGTGGCCAGAACAAGGGATCCATTCGCATGCGGAACGTATGCGTTGGTGACCCCATGAGATCAGTTCTCACTGATCTATGCATTCCCCTTTACTCAGTTGCTGCCACGACTTCTTTGCAGGATCAGGCTGAAAAGAAAGCCGGTAATTCTGGTGGCACCAGCATGGCCCAGAAGGTCATGGTATGCAGAAATCGTAAAGATGGCAGTGGAGGGCCCATGGTCCCTCCCACTATTGCCAAATCTGCTCTCTCAGGGACCTATATTTAATCCTTCCTTACAGTCTCTAAATTTAAGGGCTTGGCTATTGAAACCCACATTCTAAAGAAACTTGGGCTTTCCGGGTCAGTTATCTCTACCCTTATTTAATGCTAGGAAGCCATCCTCCAGAACTATATATTATAAAGTCTGGAAGGCTTATGTTTCCTGGTGTGAATCCAAGGGTTGGCAGAGATATATCATAGGCAGAATTTTTGCCTTTCTACAATTAGGGGTAGAAATGAAATTGGCCTTAAAGTGGAGGTCCACACAAATTTTTAAGCTCACCTTAATCCCATCCTCGCATGTCACAGATGTTCAAATGAAATTATTATTTTTTTTTTACTGGGTACCTCTCTAGCCTATTTTGCATTTTACTTCCTGTGTCTGACCGCCGCGGGTATCGATGTGTATTGTCGTCATCGCCGGCGGATCACTGTCTTTCGGGAGCTAAGTGTCAGTATTCCCAGGAGTCAGTGCGGATGGCCGCCGCTAAATCTCGCAAGATCCCAAAAACCGGAAGTGACGCCGGCCTTCATCTGTTTTTGTGTTTTCTTTGTTGCCGTCTCAATGGGATAGGAACGTCCGCCGCCCGCAATGGCAACGTGGAAGTTTACAGCGCCCCGCAGCCGTACAAACTGAGCATGCGCGAAAACAAGCTGTGAATGCCGGTAGCTCAGCATTCACTGCATCCAGCAAGTTTATGCTTGTGGGCTTCACATGCCCACAAGCAAAATGAAGCCTCCCATCCACACATTTTCAAACTACATTTTTCGAACAAAACCGGACATCGGGGGAGATATTTCACAAAACAAGTGAGTGTAACATTGTCCATGTGCAAGTGTCTGAATGTTTAAAAAAAAAAATGAATCGGCAGTGGACCTCCGCTTTAAGTACTATTAAAGGCCAAGTCTCAGCTTTATCGGTCTTATTTCAAAGACCACTTGTTACTCATTCTTTAGTCCGGGGCTTTATACAAGGGGTGACACGGCTTAATCCGCCCGTCCAACCTCCCTTGAATCCTTGGGACTTAAACTTAGTTTTGTCTGTGTTACAAAAACCGCCATTTGAACTGGTACAACATATTCCCCTAGTCCTTCTGGTTGGTTGGTATTTTTGGTTGCTATATCCTCAGCAAGGAGGGTTTCAGAATTGGCTGCTCTTTCTTCTAAAGAGCCATATTTGATTTTTCCTGAGGACAGAGTGGTGTTACGCCCTCGTCCAGGCTTTTTGCCAAAAGTAATTTCAGGTTTTCACCTGAACCAAGATATTGTCCTGCCATAGTTTTTTCCAAAACCATGTTCCAGGGAAGAAAAGTCACTGCATTGTCTTGATGTGGTGAGAGCAGTGAAAATCTATTTAAAGAAAACTCCTCAGATTCCTAAGACTGATGTCTTATTTATTCTGCCGGAGGGTCCTAAGAAAGGACAGGCAGCGTCGAAATCCACTGTCGCTAGGTGGATTTGGCAAGTGATAATTCATACTTATGATTTAAGGGGTAAGATTCCCCCATTTCAAGTCAAGGCTTATTCTACCAGGTCGGTTAGTGCTTCTTGTGCAGTGCGTCACCAGGCCTCCATAGCTCAGATAAGTAAGGCCGCAACTTGGTCTTCAGTGCATACATTCACAAAATTTTATCTGGTGGCTGTAAGGAGATATGAGGATATCGCCTTCGAGCGCAGTGTGCTGCGGGCAGCAGTATAGATCCTTAAGTCTTGGTGTACCCTGCGGGTTGTTTAACCCCTCAAGTGACATTGCTATGGGATGTCCCATTAAGTAATTACTTAAGGCTCTGTGTCCCATGATATACGATAAAGAAAATAGGATTTTTATTACAGCTTGCCTGTAAAATCCTTTTCTTGGAGTACATCATGGGACACAGAGGTCCCTGCCCTCTTTTTTGGGATTTAAGTATATTGCTTTGCTACAAAAACTGATGTGCTCCTGGAAGGAGGAGGGGTTATATGAGGAGTAAACTTCCTTGGTTGGGTTTACCAGTGTCAACACCCGAAGGTGGTCTATAACCCATTAAGTAATTCATTACTTAAGGCTCTGTGTCCCATGATGTACTCCAAGAAAAGGAATTACAGGTATGCTGTAATAAAAATCCTTTTTTGTCCTCCCAGCAGTGTCTTGAAAATGATATCCTATTTCCCAGTCTACTTTTTTCTGATGATATGGTTCTGTTTGCCTTGTTTTTCCCCTCCCTTCTGTTCATTGCTTGTGGATGTCTTGTAGGCTATGATTATCCAGCTTGTGTCCTGTACTGTACAATTAAAGGATAGGATCACCTTTGGGAGCATGTTGCACCCAGTTTTTAGGGACCACTCCTGTGGGTGCTTCCTCATTCCAATACCCCCCATCTTCTCTTCGCACCCACTGTCACTATTAAACCACTTTCCGACCAGCCACAGTATTAATACTGCGGCAGGTCGGCTCTATTGCGGAAAACTACGTACCTGTACGTCGTTTCGTGTAATTGATGCAGGCGATGTGCACGGCCGTGATGTCCTCCAGCCACCCGCGATCTCTCCTCACAGAGGTAAACAAGGCGGATCCCGATTCTGACAGAGTAGAGCGAGATCTGTTCCTAGTGATCAGGAACAGCAATCTCTCTACTCCCAGTGAGCCCATCCCCTGAGATTTAGAAAGCACCTCCCTAGGGAACACTTAACCCTTTGATCACCACTAGTGTTAACTCCTTCCTTGCCAGTGCTATTTATAAAGTATACAGTGCCTTTTTTATGGCACTAATCACTGTATTGGCATCACTGGTCACCAAAAAGTGTCAGGGTCAGATTTGTCTGCCGCAATGTCACAGAACGCCGCCATTACTAGCAAAAAGAATAATAAAAATAGTCTATAAATACTTCCCCTATTTTGTAGATGCTATAACTTTTGTGCAAACCAATCAATGTACTCTTATTGTGATTTTTTTTTATTTTTTTTTTTTTTTTACTGAAAATATGTAGAAGAATACACATTGGCCTAAACTGGTGAAAAAAAATGGTTTTTTTTTCTTTCTTTTTTTCAAAATTGCACGTCCGTGCAATTTGTCAGTTAAAGTAACGCAGTGCTGTATTGCAAAAAATGGCCTGGTCATTAAGGGGGTAAATCCTTCCGGGGCTGAAGTGGTTAAAAAGAGCTCCATCCACACGGCCGCGTCATTCATTCAGTTAGTGTATTACTGTATTTAGACATTATAGGCACCTATTTTTAATGTTTTATATAGATATACCTGCAAATGTGGCTAGCCTGAAGTGATCTTTATTTTTTGACTAAAGGTACACTTTAGGTTTTTGAATGGTTGGCAAGACTGGTATAACGTATTTTTTTTTTTTTTTCATTTATTGAATACTTGAGCTTTGGAAGGTTTTACACCCCCTTTCTGAGTACAGGCATACCCCACTTTTACTAAAGCTGGAAAGTGCAAAATCAGGCTTGTACGGCATTTTTGTGCTATTTGGCACGGTGCTATTTTTAATGGGAATTGTACAGTCATGCAATGCTGTACCCAAACAAAATTTATTTAATTTTTTTTTCCACACAGAGCTTTCTTTTGTTCAACAATTTTTATTTATCAAAACATTTTCGATAACACATTTATCCAGTTAATATACATCCAAATAATAAAACAATTCTATCATTTTTATCCAAACATCATTCAAATTCTTTTTTCATTTTGTGTCTTTCATATTTTTAAGTCAAGGATGTAGAACCTATATCTAAAAACCTATTTGCCACCCCCCTCACTTCCCCACATTTATACCCATTCATACGAGAAAAGAAAGAAAAAAAAAAAAACCCATAAAAGTGGATCTCTTCCAATTATATTCTTTATTATTTCTATATTGTCCTCAAAAGTCTCGAAGAGGCTCTAAACTCCTCCCATCTTGTCCACACATTTAATGTTTTTTTTTTTTAACCCTTCTTCTATTATCATTCTTTCCTCCAGGGTACGCATCTCCATCATCTCACACTCCCATTCCTTAACAGACGGCGCAAGTGTGTTTTTCCATTTTCTAGCTATAACCGTTTGGGCTGCTGTCAAAGTATTTCAAAATTCCTTTTTTTATGTTCTTTATTGATCCTGGAATCATGGATAACACTGCTACTTGTATTTCTGGATACAGGTTGGTCCCCGTCAGTGCTCTAAAAATTTCAAATATTTTTTGCCAGAATGGTTGGATTTCTGAGCAATAGTACCAAATATGTGACATTGTGCCCTGGGTTGAGTGACATCTCCAACAGATGTCTGTGTTGTCCAGATTCATTTTATGTAGGTCCACAGGGCATCTATACCATCTGGCTAAAATTTTGTAGTTTCTTTACTGATGTTTGGCCGATATTGAGAGTTTGAGTCGCTATAATTGCTTTTCCCCACATTTCTCTAGGAAATTCTATTCCCAACTCTAGTTCCCATTTTTTAACATATGGTAACGTCTGTCTATTTTCTGAAATTAAATATTTGTAAATCTTAGATAAGACATGGGTGGGTCTAAGTTCTTGTAAGAAAATTTTTTCCAAATTTGTCAAAGGCCTATCTATTATGAATTCTTTTGTTAAAGACTCTATATACCTCTGGAGCAGACCGTATTGCATCCATTTATTTCTATGTTCTACCCCCAATTTTTCCAATGGGAGGAGTTTATTCTCTTCCATCGTTTCTATTATCCTAGTGTCCCCACTTCTTTTCCATTTGAGAAATGTTTTAGCTTCGAGTGTCAGTGGGAACTCTGGATTGCTGAATAGTGGGGTCATTGGGCCTCTATAAGTAGATCTAATAATTCTTTTTATTAAATTATCCCAAGCCTTTAATGTTGATACCACTATGGAGGGCATCTCCCTCTCCAGTGGTCTTTGCGCTTTTTTAATCCAAGGGAGTGATTTTAACTTAAAGGCTGTAATCTCCTCTTTGAGCTCCACCCACTGTTTATTATTTCTGTTGTGAAACCAGTCTGCTATTCTGGTTATCATTATTGCTCTGAGATACATGTCTATATCTGGGAGGGCGAGGCCACCATCTTCTTTTGTTTTAATTAACACCGTTCTTTTAATTCTGGGTGTCTTGCCTCCCCAGACAAATCTTTCTATTGCTCTATGCAGTTTATCCAAAGTATTTGTTGAGGGAAAAATAGGTATTGCTTGAAGGACATATAATATTTTGGGCAGTATATCCATCTTTACTATATTTATTCTACCTATCCAGGAGAACATCCCCTTTTCATATTGTTGTAATGTTCTCATAATTGTTTGTACCATTGGGACGTAATTATACTCCTGTAACTTATCTAGATCAGAGGGGATATAGGTACCCAAATATTTAATTGTGTTCTCTTGCCATTTAAATGAGAAATCTTTTTTAAGGAGTTCCACCATAGCGCTCGGTAAATTAATATTCAGAGACTCAGATTTACTATAATTTACTTTAACCACTTGACGACCGCCTCACGCCGATGTACGTCGGCAAGGTGGCACGGACAGGCAAAATCACGTACATGTACGTGATTTGCCTTCCGCGGGTGGGGGGTCCGATCGGTCCCCCCCCCGGTGCCCGAGGCGGTCGCCATTTCTTCCCGGGCAATGAGAGGTGAGGGGGCGGCCATCCATTGTTGGCCACCCCCTCCCGATCGCTCCCGGCGAATGAAATGCTTCCGTTCCCTCTGTAATGTAAACAGAGGGAAAGGAAGTGATGTCATCTCTCCTTGAGCCGGTCTTTTCGTCGCCGCGCCGAGGAGAGAAGACATCCAAGTAAGTCTGCACAACACTACACATTCAGTAGAACACGCCAGGCACACTTGTCACCCCCCATCACCCCCCGATCACCCCCTGATCACCCCCCTGTACCCACTGTCACTCTGACACCAATAGCATTTTTTTTTTTTTTGCATTGGTGTCAGTTTGTGTCAGTTAAAAGTTTTAGGGCAGTTAGGTTAGCCCCCTTTAGGTCTAGGGTACCCCCCCTTAGGTCCAGGGTACCCCCCTAACCCCCCCTAATAAAAGTTAACCCCTTGATTACCCCCCGTCACCAGTGTCGCTAAGCGATCGTTTTTCTGATCGCTGTATTAGTGACACAGGTGACGCTAGTTAGGGAGGTAAGTATATAGGTTCGCTGTCAGTGTTTTATAGCGACAGGGACCCCCATATACTACCTGCTAAAGGTTTTAACCCCCTGATTGCCCCCTAGTTAACCCTTTCACCAGCGATCACCGTATAAGTGTTACGGGTGACGCTGGTTAGCTAGTTTGTTTTCTGTAGTTTATTACAGTTTATTACAGTTTATTATAGTTTTAGGGCACCCGCCGTTTATTACCCTATAAAGGTTTAACCCCCTAATTGCCCGGCGGTGATAGAAGTTAAGTTTTTAGGATCTGATAAGGTCTGCGTCGCCCCAGGCAGCGTCAGGTTAGCGCTAGTACCGCTAAAACCCACGCACGCAGCATACACCTCCCTTAGTGCTATAGTATCTGAACGGATCGATATCTGATCCGATCAGATCTATACTCCCCAGCAGTTTAGGGTTCCCTGAAACGCAGTGTTAGCGGGATCAGCCCAGATACCTGCTAGCACCTGCGTTTTGCTCCTCGGCCCAGCCCTGCCCAGCCCACCCAAGTGCAGTATCGATCGATAACTGACACTTACAAAACACTAAGCACACATAACTGCAGCGTTCGCAGAGTCAGGCCTGATCCCTGCGATCGCTAACAGTTTTTTGGTAGCGTTTTGATACAGTCGCCAACAGTCAGGAGCTTTTTTGCCTGTGAGTCTCACTAGTGTACCCCTAAATTTAGAGCCCAAAATGGCAAATAGAAGGTACACTAGTGAAGAGGCCTACACGTTTCTGAGTATGACAGATAGTGAAGAGGAAGTCACTCATCTGTCAAGTTCAGGCTCAGAATACGATCCTGTAGAGGACAGCGGCTCCATGACAGATAGCTCTGACGACAGAGTTGTGGTCCCTGCTAGGGTCAGGCGTACCAGACCCCAATCTTCTTCTGTCCTTGAAGTGCAAGAACCGCAGGGCTCTCGTATGGAGCAGAGCAGTACTAGCGCCGCTACTCCTTCTGGTGAACTGGAAAGCACCAGCGGCCTAGTACACCCTGGTCGTACATCCAGCACTGCAGTATCACGTGGTGACGTGGCGAGTCCCATAAGTGCAGTTCAAGCTGGCGAGGTGGCAAGCACTAGTAGTGTCCCGCTGCCACCAAGAAGACAAAGACAGGCCCGTCGTGCCCATAGTGCCCTTCCTGCTGCATTGGCCAATCCGAATTGGGAACCTTCCACTTCTGCAGCACCCGTACTTCCCCCTTTCACTGGCCAACCCGGAATTCAGGTGGAAACAGTTGACTTTATGCCACTGGATTTTTATTCACTGTTTTTCACCGAAGATCTCTATAGATCTATTGTGGACCAAAGCAATTTATACGCTGGTCAATACATCGCCACTATGCCCCAGTCCACCCTTGCCAGAGATTGGAGACCAATTACGGTCTCCGAATTTAAGACCTTTCTGGGCCTTTCCCTCCTCATGGGGTTGAATAAAAAGAGTAAGTTGCGGTCATATTGGTCCACTGACCCAATTTACCATTCACCCTTGTTCTCTGCTTCCATGGCCAGGGCACGATACGAGCAGATTTTGCGGTTCATGCACTTCAACGACAATGAACTCTGTCGTCCTCGTGGAGACCCTGCATACGATCGGCTCTACAAAATTCGGCCCCTCGTAAACCACTTCAACCAACGTTTTGCAGACTTGTTTACCCCCCATCAAGTTGTCTGCGTTGATGAGTCCCTGATTAAGTTTTCTGGCCGCTTGTCCTTCAAACAGTACCTTCCCAGCAAGCGTGCCAGATACGGGGTCAAGATGTATAAGCTCTGTGACAGGGCCACAGGCTATACATGTAGATTTATGGTTTACGAGGGAAAAGATAGTCACGTAGAGCCGACAAACTGCCCTGACTACATAGGAAGTGCTGGCAAGATAGTGTGGGACTTGGTGTCACCCTTATTCGGAAAGGGGTACCACTTGTACGTGGACAATTATTATACGAGCGTGCCACTTTTTAGTCACTTGTTTGATCAGCAGATTGGAGCATGTGGCACCGTGCGACCTAATCGCCGGGGCTTTCCCCAGCGGCTTGTAGATTCCCGTCTTAGGCTGGGGGAGAGAGCCTGCTTGAAGTATAATAATTTGCTCGCTATGAAGTGGAGGGATAAGAAGAATGTTTTCGTTCTCACCTCCCTTCATGCAGACACGACGACCCAAATTTCTACGGCGACTGGTGTTGTGGAGAAACCCCTCTGTGTCCACGAATACAACCTTAATATGGGAGGGGTGGACCTCAACGACCAGTTGTTGGCGCCGTACTTAGTTGCCCGTAAGGCCAGACGCTGGTACAAAAAAGTGTCTGTATACTTATTTCAATTGGCTTTGCTGAATGCTCATGTGCTATACAGAGCTTCAGGACAGACTGGATCCTTCCTTAAATTCCAGGAAGAGATCGTCAGAGCCCTTCTGTTTCCAGACGGTGCTCTACCTCACCTTCCCCAACCAAATGCAGTAAGCCGGCTGCATGAGCGGCATTTTCCTTATGCCATCCCGAGTACCCCTACCCAACGAGCCCCCCAAAAAAGATGTCGTGTCTGCAGCAAGCGCGGATTTAGGCGTGACACCCGGTCTTATTGTCCCTCCTGTCCTGGCAATCCTGGTCTTTGCATGGGTGAATGCTTTGAACGCTACCATACATTAGTTGAGTATTAGCGTAGGGTTCAGCACTGCACAGACTAGGCACACTAACACAGGGTCTCCCAAGATGCCATTGCATTTTGAGAGACCCAAACCTGGAACAAAAGTTACAAAAGTTAAAAGTTACTAAAAAAAAGTGTAAAAAATAAAAAAAAAATTAAAAAAAATAAAAACACAAAAAAAAATATAAAATAAAAAAACCAAAAATAGTTGTTGTTTTATTGTTCTCTCTCTCTCTATTCTCTCTCTATTGTTCTTCTCTTTTTTACTCTATTCTATTCTGCAATGTTTTATTGTTATTATGTTTTACCATGTTTCCTTTTCAGATTTTTCATACTTTACCGTTTACTGTGTTTTGTTGGTAACCATTTTATTGTTTTCAGGTACGCCATTCAGTTGCAGCGCGGATTTATTTATCTTGACAGCAACAGCGTTTGCTCCCACGATATATAAAGCCGTGACTCCAACGCTGTCGGAGGTGATTTCACCACCACAGTTACATACTTCAGCATATATGCCGAAGCGTGGGGGCAGAAGTGGGTGGAGGAGCGATTTGCTCCTGCCTTTTGCGGGAGGATGCCCCCATGCTTCGGCATATATATATTTTAGGCACAGGTTGCGTTAAATGTTTTATTTTTTACTATTTTTTTTTTTGTATTTGCTTTGCAGGTATGGTAAGTCTTACTGTTATACTGTAATGTTGCTTTGTTTTATTGTTAACCATCATTTGCTTAGCAGGTACGCCATT
Organism: Lithobates clamitans; assembly: GCA_037952925.1. Classification (NCBI taxonomy): domain Eukaryota; kingdom Metazoa; phylum Chordata; class Amphibia; order Anura; family Ranidae; genus Lithobates; species Lithobates clamitans. The sequence continues at coordinate 2,593,399 of JBBGZY010001005.1, forward strand.
CAGTTGCAGCGCGGATTTATTTATCTTGACAGCAACAGCGTTTGCTCCCACGATATATAAAGCCGTGACTCCAACGCTGTCGGAGGTGATTTCACCACCACAGGTACATACTTCAGCATATATGCCGAAGCGTGGGGGCAGTAGTGGGTGGAGGAGCGATTTGCTCCTGCCTTTTGCGGGAGGATGCCCCCATGCTTCGGCATATATAAATGGTGCATGTATGCCCATCATTAGAAGTGGGTGGATGAAGGGAGGTATTCTAATGGTGGGCATACCCACCGATCAATATCTTTTTTTCGTTCAGCCCACAGGCTGCATGAAAAAAAAGTTTACAATATATGCCTAACAAGGACCAGCAACGTACTGGTATGTTGCTGGACTTTGAGTGGTTATACCAGAATGATGCCTGCAGGTTTAGGTATCATCTTGGTATCATTCTTTTCAGCCAGCGGTCGGCTTTCATGTAAAAGCAATCCTAGCGGCTAATTAGCCTCTAGACTGCTTTTGCAAGCAGTGGGAGGGAATGCCCCCCCTCCCCCACCGTCTTCCATGTTTTTCTCTGGCTTTCCTGTCCCAACAGGGAACCTGAGAATGCAGCCGGTGATTCAGCCAGCTGACCATAGAGCTGATCAGAGACCAGAATGGCTCCAAACATCTCTATGGCCTAAGAAACCGGAAGCTACGAGCATTTCATGACTTAGATTTCGCCGAATGTAAACAGCGCCATTGGGAAATTGGGAAAGCATTTTATCACACCGATCTTGGTGTGGTCAGATGCTTTGAGGGCAGAGGAGAGATCTAGGGTCTAATAGAGCCCAATTTTTTAAAAAAAGAGTACCTGTCACTACCTATTGCTATCATAGGGGATATTTACATTCCCTGAGATAACAATAAAATTAATTAAAAAAAAATAAAAATGAAAGGAACAGTTTAAAAATAAGATAAAAAAGCAAAAAAATAATAAAGAAAAAAAAAAAAAAAAAGCACCCCTTTCCCCCCCTGCTCTCGCGCAAAGGCGAACGCAAGCGTCGGTCTGGCGTCAAATGTAAACAGCAATTACACCATGCATGTGAGGTATCACCGCGAAGGACAGAACGAGGGCAGTAATTTTAGCAGTAGACCTCCTCTGTAAATCTAAAGTGGTAACCTGTAAAGGCTTTTAAAGGCTTTTAAAAATGTATTTATTTTGTCGCCGCTGCGCGTTTGTGCGCAATTTTAAAGCATGTCATGTTTGGTATCCATGTACTCGGCCTAAGATCATCTTTTTTATTTCATCAAACATTTGGGCAATATAGTGTGTTTTAGTGCATTAAAATTTTAAAAAGTGTGTTTTTTCCCCCAAAAATGCGTTTGAAAAATCGCTGCGCAAATACTGTGTGAAAAAAAAATATGAAACACCCACCATTTTAATCTGTAGGGCATTTGCTTTAAAAAAAATATATAATGTTTGGGGGTTCAAAGTAATTTTCTTGCAAAAAAAATTTATTTTTTTCATGTAATCAAAAAGTGTCAGAAAGGGCTTTGTCTTCAAGTGGTTAGAAGAGTGGGTGATGTGTGACATAAGCTTCTAAATGTTGTGCATAAAATGCCAGGACAGTTCAACCCCCCCCAAATGACCCCATTTTGGAAAGTAGACACCCCAAGCTATTTGCTGAGAGGCATGTCGAGTCCATGGAATATTTTATATTGTGACACAAGTTGCGGGAAAGAGACAAATCTTTTTTTTTTTTTTTTTTTTTTTTTGCACAAAGATGTCACTAAATGATATATTGCTCAAACATGCCATGGGAATATGTGAAATTATACCCCAAAATACATTCTGTTGCTTCTCCTGAGTATGGGGATACCACATGTGTGGGACTTTTTGGGAGCCTAGCCGCGCACGGGACCCCGAAAACCAAGCCCCGCCTTCAGGCTTTCTAAGGGCGTAAATTTTTGATTTCACTCTTCACTGCCTAGCACAGTTTCGGAGGCCATGGAATGCCCAGATGGCACAACCCCCCCCCAAATGACCCCATTTTGGAAAATAGACACCCCAAGCTATTTGCTGAGAGGTATAGTGAGTATTTTGCAGACCTCACTTTTTGTCACAAACTTTCGAAAATTGAAAAAAGAAAAAAAAAATACATTTTTCTTGTCTTTCTTCATTTTCAAAAACAAATGAGAGCTGCAAAATACTCACCATGCCTCTCAGCAAATAGCTTGGGGTGTCTACTTTCCAAAATGGGGTCATTTGGGGTGGTTTTGTGCCATCTGGGCATTTTATTGCCTTCAAAACTGTGATAGGTAGTGAGGAATGAAATCAAAAATTTATGCCCTTAGAAATCCTGAAGGCGGTGATTGGTTTTCGGGGCCCCGTACGCGGCTAGGCTCCCAAAAAGTCCTAAACATGTGGTATCCCCATACTCAGGAGAAGCAGCAGAATGTATTTTGGGGTGTAATTCCACATATGCCCATGGCATGTTTGAGCAATATATCATTTAGTGACAACTTTGTGCAACAAAAAAAAAAAAAAAAAAAAAAGTGTTACTTTCCCGCAACTTGTGTCAAAATATAAAATATTCCATGGACTCAACATGCCTCTCAGCAAATAGTTTGGGGTGTCTACTTTCCAAAATGGGGTCATTTGGGGGGGTTTTGTGCCATCTTGGCATTTTATGGCCTTCAAAACTGTGATAGGTAGTGAGAAGTCAAATCACAACATTATGCCCTTAGAAATCCTGAAGGCGGTGCTTGGTTTTCGGGGCCCCGTATGCGGCTAGGCCCCCAAAAAGTCCCACACATGTGGTATCCCCATACTCAGGAGAAGCAGCTAAATGTATTTTGGGGTGCAATTCCACATATGCCCATGGCCTGTGTGAGAAATATATCATTTAGTGACAACTTTGTGCAAAAAAAAAAAAAATCGTCACTTTCCCGCAACTTGTGTCAAAAAAGAAAGTATTCCATGGACTCAACATGCCTCTCAGCAAATAGCTTGGAGTGTCTACTTTCCAAAATGGGGTCATTTGGGGGGGTTTTGTGCCATCTGGGCATTTTATGGCCTTCAAAACTGTGATAGGTAGTGAGGAATGAAATCAAAAATTTATGCCCTTAGAAATCCTGAAGGCGGTGCTTGGTTTTCGGGGCCCCGTACGTGGCTAGGCTCCCAAAAAGTCCCACACATGTTGTATCCCCATACTCAGGAGAAGCAGCTGAATGTATTTTGGGGTGCAATTCCACATAGGCCCATGGCCTGTGTGAGCAATATATCATTTAGTGACAACTTTTTGTAAATATTTTTTTTTTTTTTTTTTTTTGTCATTATTCAATCACTTGGGACAAAAAAAATAAATATTCAATGGGTTCTACATGCCTCTCAGCAATTTCCTTGGGGTGTCTACTTTCCAAAATGGGGTCATTTGGGGGGGTTTTGTACTGCCCTGCCATTTTAGCACCTCATGAAATGACATAGGCAGTCATAAACTAAAAGCTGTGTAAATTCCAGAAAATGTACCCTAGTTTGTAGACGCTATAACTTTTGCGCAAACCAATAAATATACGCTTATTAACTTTTTTTTTACCAAAGACATGTGGCCGAATAAATTTTGGCCTAAATGTATGACTAAAATTGAGTTTATTGGATTTTTTTTATAACAAAAAGTAGAAAATATCATTTTTTTTCAAAATTTTCGGTCTTTTTCCGTTCATAGCGCAAAAAATAAAAACGGCAGAGGTGATCAAATACCATCAAAAGAAAGCTCTATTTGTGGGAAGAAAAGGACGCAAATTTCGTTTGGGTACAGCATTGCATGACTGCGCAATTAGCAGTTAAAGCGACGCAGTGCCAAATTGGAAAAAGACCTCTGGTCCTTAGGCAGCATAATGGTCCGGGGCTCAAGTGGTTAAAATTACTCAGTGTACCAAATCGATTAAATTCCGTTATCAAATTTGGTATTGATACCAATGGATTTGTGATATATAGTAATATATGGTCTGCATATACAGACATTTTATACTCCTTATCTCCTACTTTAATTCCCTGTATATCCATATTTTTCCGAATCGCTATTAATAAATGCTCCATCACTAGTGTATACAGTATTGGGGATAGCGGGCAACCCTGGCGGGTTCCGTTTGTTGTGGGGACTATCTCCGATAGATTGCTATTTGCTCATATCCTTGCTGTAGGATTCTTGTATAGGGCCATTATTTTGTCCAAAAGTATAGGACCTATTCCCCACTGTATTAGGGTCTCTCTGAGGAAACTCCATCCCACCCTGTCAAATGCTTTCTCAGCATCAATGGCCAATAGACAGGATGGGATGGAGCTCCTTTTTACATGCTCCACTAATGTGAGTGTTTTTAGAGTGTTATCTCTTGCTTCTCTCCCCTCTATAAAGCCCACTTGATCTGAGTGTATGGACACCGGCATCAATGGAGCAAGTCTATTGGCAATTATTTTGGCATACACTCTCAGGTCAGTGTTTATTAGAGAGATAGGTCTATAATTTCCACATAAAGTATGATCTTTCTCTGGCTTGGGTATAAGTGAAATATAGGCCTGCATACTTTGTGGAACAAGGGGCAGTAATGTAGATATTGCATTAAATGTCTGTCTCATAATTGGGACGAGTTCTTTTTTAAATATTTTATAGAATCTTGGGGTAAAACCATCAGGGCCTGGACTTTTCCCTGGTACTAATGCATCAATTACATTTTGTATTTCTATCTCTGAGAAGTCCTTATCTAATTGTACCCTATCTGTCGGAGCTAATACAGGGAGTGCTGTTTCTCTCATGTATTGTTCTATATTTTGTTGGATGCTCTTTGAATCTCTATTCGTGATATTATTAGGGATATTATATAGTTTTGGGTCGTATCTCATATTACCTTTATCCAATCTGATCTTAACAATAGGCTGTATATTGCCCCGATGGTGCAGAGCTCTTGCGAGAAGTTTACTTGGTTTATTACCCTGTTGATAGTATAGGGCACGGTTACTATCTCTTATACGTAAGGTTTGCTCATCAAACTAGGTTTTTAGTTCTATTTTTTTCTCTGTTAACTCTATTAGTATTTCGCGTACTGGATTTTGTTTGTGTTGAGCTTCTATTATGGGTATTTCTTTTAATAGTTGGGTTATTTTGTTACCTTTTAATTTTTTCAATCTAGCCCCGTGTTTTATAAAAAGGCCTCGGATTACACATTTTAATGTTTCCCATTTGATAGGCAGCGAAGTAGTATCTTCTCTGTGGTCGTGTAAGAAGTCTGATGTTGCCTTCCTTATTTCTATCACACAAGTCTCATCATGAAGCAAATTATCATTCAGCTTCCAATTCCTTTTCTTGTTATTTCCCTTAAGTCCAAAACCAAAAATACAGGTGCATGGTCTGACCATATCGAGCTACCTATTTCGGAAGATGAAGTTACCGCCATCCCCATTTGGTTTATCAAAAAAAAGTCTAGTCTATGATATGTCTTATGTGCTATTGAATGAAATGTGAAATCCTTGTCTGTTGGGTGTAGTGCCCTCCATATATCAATAAACTGGTATTTTGCTATCATATCTAAGATGTTTTTCTTCTCTCTGCCCATCTGTATTATCGAAGATGCTGTAGTATCCATTTCCCTATCGAGTACCAAATTAAAGTCTCCTCCAATTATTATTATCCCTTCAGCTTTTTCCATAAGCTGTTTTAGTATTTGTGTTCCTACTTTATATTGTCCTTGATTAGGTAAATACATGTTAATAAATGTATACTTTTTGCCATATATAATAAGTTTGAGTAGTATTGCTCTTCCATCCTTTTTATGCCATTCTTCCAGCACTTGGTGAGGTATTGTTTTATGTATTGCTATAGAGACGCCCTTTGATTTTGAATATCGAAAGGAGTCATGATACCAAGTGGTGTAGAATCTATTTTGTAGATTTGGGACGTGGTCTGTACGGTAATGCGTCTCCTGGAAAAAGATTGCCCCCACTTTTTGTTTATGAAGAGAGTACAGAACCTGTGACCTTTTTGTTGCTGAGTTGAGACCTCTAATGTTGTACGAGCATATTTTCATATTTTAGGACCAATAGAGCCAATAAGAAGAGAAAAGGGAAGAAGAAGGAAAAAAACAAAAAACAAAAACTACAAACCCCCACTCACTCGCCTCACACCCTCACTATCCTATATCTATTGACTAAAAAAAAAGTCTTTCTTACTGTCTAAGTAAGTTCCCTACCATGGGGGTTTTTTAGCCTGGTGACCAAGGGTCGCCTCTTGACCGCTGACCTCTTGCTACATTTTATCATCCCCCCCCCCTTTTTTTTTCTTTCATCATCCTCCTCCTATCCTGGGTCTCTTTCATCTCTATTTTCCTTGGCTCTTTCTTTCCCTTCTTACCCTCTCCTTTCTTTAGGAGGGGTGTAGGGGGGGAGGGGATGCGTCCCAGATATTTATCCTTATTTAGCAAAAAAAAAAAAAAAACACCCTCAAATCTTGTTGTGTATAAAACTTTTCATAAACTTTTCATTTAACCCGTTATATTATAGCGGACCTTTGTATATTATCTTCTCTGTGTTGAAAAGGAGGGTAAAAATCACTTAGTGCATAAACTTATGAAAACCTTATAAAAACTGTTATCTACCTATGTGAATATTACATAATTCTTGATGTGGACAATATATAAAATGTGTATTATCTCCTTGGTGTTGTGTTAAAAAGGAAAGAAGAAAAAAAAAAAAAAAAACCCTTCACCCAATACTACTATTTACCATATACCTAATATTATTGTTGCATATCTCATTGGTGTATACCTTTATGCAGATTATTATCTACCTGTGTGTGCATTGTGTATCTCTTGGTGCGAACAACATACTCAATATATATTATCTCTTATTATGTTATATAAGGAAAGGAGGGGAAAAAAGGGGGAAAAAAGGGGGAAAAACCCCTTATCTCATCTAATGTATAAAACTAGTTACCGTATATAAAAAATGGTTACATTGTTATATAACTTACAAAATCAATATCTTAAACACATTTCATATATCTCATTCTAATATAGCATACTCTATATATTATCTTTTCTGTGTTGAAAAAAAAAAAAAAAAAAAACCCATACACCTTTATATCGGGACGTACTAAACTGCATATTGGGATGATGGGATGATTGGATTATTGGCTGCAATACTGAGAACTCTCACTAGATGTCAGTGTACCATATACACATATATATGGTAATGACTCTGTTGTTTCTCAAAATATGTTATTCTTTACTGCAGTGCTTGATACAATGTTGCAAGAAGCAGTTGCTAATGTTTAACTCTTCACTTGCTGATATATATGCAGCTGTACAACAGTTGCTGATATATATGCAGCTGTACAACAGGATACAGAAGTAATATAAAAATTACATTTGACCTGTTTTTAATGGGAATATGGGTAGAATTATTATTGCTCATGGGGATTATTGGAGGAATATCATGTTAACACCCGACAATGAACATATTTAATTAACAATAAAAATATGAATATACTTTTTCTACATAGGGATTATGGGTGGAATATTGTAGTTAGACATACATAGGAATATATTAAACCTATTTCTGATATAAATATGTGTATAATTATTTTTCTACATGGGGCTTATTGGTGGAATATTGTTTATAAATATACATAGCAACATATTAAACCCATTTCTGATGAGAAAATGCACATAATTATTTTTCTACATGGGGATTATTGGTGGAATATTGTTTAAAAATATACATAGCAACATATTAAACCCATTTCTGATGAGAATATGCATATAATTATTTTTCTACATGGGGATTATTGGTGGAATATTGTTTATAAATATACATAGCAACATATTAAACCCATTTATGATATGAATATGCATGTAATTATTTTTCTACATGGGGATTATTGGTGGAATATTGTTTATAAATATACATAGCAACATATTAAACCCATTTTTAAAGAGAATATGCATATAATTATTTTTCTACATGGGGATTATTGGTGGAATATTGTTTAAAAATATACATAGCAACATATTAAACCCATTTCCAATGAGAATATGCATATAATTATATTTCTACATGGGAATTATTGGTGGAATATTGTTTATAAATATACATAGCAACATACTAAACCCATTACTAAAGAGAATATGCATATAATGATTTATCTACATGGGGATTATTGGTGGAATATTGTTTATAAATATACATAGCAACATATCAAACCCATTTCTGATGAGAATATGCATATAATTATAATTCTGCATGGGGATTATTGGTGAAATATTGCTTATAAATATACATAGCAACATATTAAACCCATTTCTGACGAGAAAATGCATATAATTATTTTTCTACATGGAGATTATTGGTGGGATATTGTTTATACGTATACATAGCAACATATTAAACCCATTTCTGATGAGAATATGCATGTAATTATTTTTCTACATGGGGATTATTGGTGGAATATTGTTTATAAATATACATAGCAACATATTAAACCCATTTCTGATGAGAATATGCATATAATTATTTTTCTACATGGGGATTATTGGTGGAATATTGTTTAAAAATATACATAGCAACATATTAAACCCATTTCCAATGAGAATATGCATATAATTATATTTCTACATGTGGATTATTGGTGGAATATTGCTTATAAATATACATAGCAACATATTAAACCCATTTCTAAAGAGAATATGCATATAATGTTTTTTCTTCATGGGGATTATTGGTGGAATATTGTTTATAAATATACATAGCAACATATTAAACCCATTTCTGATGAGAATATGCATATAATTATTTTTCTACATGGGGATTATTGGTGGAATATTGTTTAAAAATATACACAGCAACATATTAAACCCATTTCCAATGAGAATATGCATATAATTATATTTCTACATGTGGATTATTGGTGGAATATTGTTTATAAATATACATAGCAACATATTAAACCGATTTCTAAAGAGAATATGCATACAATTTTTTTTCTACATGGGGATTATTGGTGGAATATTGTTTAAAAATGTACATAGCAACATAATAAACCCATTTCTAATGAGAATATGCATATAATTATAATTCTACATGGGGATTATTGGTGGAATATTGCTTATAAATATACATAGCAACATAATAAACCCATTTCTGTGGAACTAGTATCTCCAGGTTCCTTATCTGAGACAGCTTCCTTATAAATATTTGGTCAAGTAGTTAGCATAGCCTGCCCTTCATCTGAATATATAAATATGTTCCAGTGCGTCCAGGCCCTGAGGTGTTGTTCCTGTTTGTTCTGTGCCGTTAGGACTAAGTCCTCCAATCTCCTGGTCTCCTCCACCCTGCGCAGCCACATTCCCACTGTTGGTGGTGAAGTGTTTTTCCACAACAGTGGAATACAAGATTTAGCTGCGTTTAGTAAGTGTCGTATTATTGATTTTTTGTATTTCTTTGGCGGAATAGAGGAGACATGCAGCAGTATGAAGGCTGGGTTGTCATTCATCAGATATTCCGTAAATTTCTGAGAAATCGTTCGGACTGTTGTCCAAAAGTGTTGCAACAGAGGGCAAGACCAAAAGATATGGAGAAGCGTCCCCTCTGCAGAAAGGCACCTCCAGCATCTATCTGAGGAACTTGGGAATATCTTGTGTAGTCTGACGGGGGTATGGTACCATCTGGTTAATATTTTATAATTGAGTTCCTGAGTCTTCGTACATATGGATGATTTCAGGGAGAATCTAATTATCGTTTGTTTTTGAGTGTCTGTAAACTTGCATTGTAAGTCTGTTTCCCATTTTTTTATGTGTGTCAATTCTGGTTGTTCTACAGGGGTGTTAAGTAAGATATACATCTTAGATAAAACTTGGGGCAGAGCTCCCTCGTCTCTGCAGTAGTCTTCAAAAGTCGTCAATTCCCGATTAAAGTGCATTGGATTGGGGATTGAGTGCAGAAAATGATGTAACTTTAGTGCTTCCCAAAATGGCAGTTTGAATTGACCTCTAGCATCCGTAAGGGATTGTAATGAAGGCCAGGTATTATCTATTAGAAAATGTGCTGCTCTGTCTATTCCTGATGATGCCAATGTCTTATAACCCTCCTGTCTCAGACCAGGTGTAAAGGCAGGGTTGCCAAGTATAGGAAAGAGAGGGGAATCATTAGTGGATAAGAGGTTTGCTGACATTGCAGTTGCTCCAATCCGGAGGGTGGTACCGATGACCGGGTGAGATTTTAACTGTGGGGAGATCTGGTCGTAACACCAGATTGCCCCTTTTAGTATGGTGTCAGACTGTGCCTGTTCCAATTGTGTCCACTGTTTGTTTTTATAATGACGGTTCCAGTCGATTATTCGTCCGAGGTGAACCGCTGTGTAGTACTTTTTCAGGTCTGGGAGGGCAATTCCTCCAAGATTTTTAGGCAACGTTAAGTAGCTCCTCCGTAGCCTAGGTCTTGAGTGTGCCCATATAAATCCGGTAAATAATGAATGTGTTTGTTCAAAATATTTAGGTGGGATTTTAATTGGGAGGGCCTGGAACAGGTACAGAAATTTAGGGAGTATCGACATTTTAAGTAGGTTGCACCTGCCGAACCATGAGTGAAGTCCCTTACGCCAGTCCTGTAGCAGTAAACGGATCTCAGTCAGTAGGGGTGGGAAGTTGAGGTCAAAGGTACGTTTTAAGTCCTTTGGGATCAGAGTACCAAGATATTTAAGAGAGCTCTCTGACCATTTAAATCTAAACTGTGATTTTAATGAGTCCATTCTGCCTGGTGGGATATTTATCCCCATCGCGGCCGATTTGTCAAAGTTTATTTTCAAATTAGCCAAGGCTCCGTATCTGTCAAACTCCCTGAGAAGATTTGGTATTGAGATTATTGGGTTGGATAGGGAGAACATGAGGTCATCTGCGTATGCAGAGATCTTATGTTGAGTGCTCTCTACCATTACTCCCGATATGTCCGGGTTCGAGCGAACCATGCACAAGAAAGGTTCAAGGGATAGGGCGAATAGTAATGGGGAAAGTGGGCAACCCTGTCTAGTACCATTAGTTATTGTAAAGGGATCCGAAAGAATCCCGTTTGCCTTGACCTGAGCCGTAGGTATAGTGTATATACTCGAGATCCACTGTAGCATCTTACTCCCCAATCCTATCTGTTTGAGGACAGCTGACATGAAGCCCCAGTTGACCCGGTCAAACGCCTTCTCAGCGTCTGTGCTGAGAAAGACTCTTGGGGTTTTCTGTTGGGTAGCTACATGAATAAGATTTAGTATTTTTGTGGTGTTATCACGTGCCTCTCTTGCGGGAATAAATCCTACTTGATCGGTGTGAATTAGAGCAGGCATAAACTGGGTTAATCTATTGGCTAACACTTTTGTGAATACTTTAAGATCCACATTTAGAAGGGAAATGGGTCTATAGCTGCCACAAGCAGCTGGGTCTTTGCCTTCCTTTAGTATTATAGAAATATGAGCCCTCAGCGTATCTCTAGGAAAGGAAACTCCCTTGTCTAGGCCATTAAATAGCCGCACCATATAAGGGCCTAAAATGGGTTGTAGGGTTTGATAATATTGCAGGGTGAGCCCATCTGGGCCCGGAGCTTTGCCTGGTTTCATGCCTTTCACTGCCTGCTGTATTTCTTCTAAAGTGATGGGCTCTTCTAGTTCTGCTCTGTTCTCTGGTGTCAGTTGGGGAATCTGAGATGATGAGATGTATTCTTGTATTTTCATGTCATTGGGCGGTCTAACAGGAAGGTTATAGAGAGAGGTATAATAGTCTCTAAATTCTCCTGCAATCTGCGTTGGTGTATTCTTCTTCTGCCCTGTTTGGCCTATTATCTGAGGGATATATGTGTTAAGTCTTAGATTCCGTACTGCCTTGGCAAGAAATTTCCCGCATTTGTTCCCTGATTCGTAAGAAAGTTTACGACATCTTTGTAGCGCTGCCTTGGCCTTATATTGTAGCAGCTCTACTGTTTGTTTTCTTAGTGTCATCAGTTCCGCTTCTAGGGATGTGGTCGGTGTTGTCTTTTGTTTTGTTTCTGTAACCTGAATCTTTTGGAGTAGTTCTAATAGTAAGTGTTCTCTTTCTTTTTTGATACGTGCCCCATGTTTGATGAACACTCCCCTCATCACTGCCTTGTGCGCTTCCCATAAGATGCCCAGGTCACAGTTGTCAGTGTCATTGGTCCGGAAATAGTGTCGCAGTTCATTCTTAATATCTGTCAGGACTTCTGGTGTTTGCAGTAGACTTTCATTAAGTCTCCAAAATTTGGATCTGGTGTTCCAATTAGACGATATGCAGTAACGCATGGTAATAGGAGCATGGTCTGACCAGGTGGCACTGCCTATCTCCACTGTTTGGATAGCCTCCAGCTGTCTATGGGGGATAAAGAAGTAGTCCAGTCTCGAGTATACTTTATGTGGGGTCGAGTAAAAAGTATAATCTCTTTCTCCCGAGTGGGTCAATCTCCATATATCTATCAGTTGGGCATTATGAAGGTCTTTTATTATCCTCTTAAGGGTGCTCGTGCGCATAGAGGAGGTATTGGAGGAAGTATCCACCGCCGGGTTGAGAGGTGTATTGAAGTCACCCCCTAAGATCAACTGACCTTCCTGAAAGTTTGAAAGTAACTTCAATGTACGGTGTAGGAATGTGTCTTGTCTGTCATTGGGGGCATATACCGTAGCTATGGTGACCTGAGTATTTCTTAGTGTTCCCTTAACGAATGCGTACCGCCCTTCCGGGTCTATCCGCATGTCACTACATGTCCACGGCACCGTCCCTGCAATTAGTATTGACACTCCCTTAGATTTGGTGGTTGCGTTCGTGGCATGGTATACATGGGGAAATTGACGACTCCTGAGGTAGATAGGTTTGTCTGTTCTGAAATGTGTCTCTTGTATGAGCGCTATGTCAGTGTGAGCCTTCCTAAGGTCATTTAAAAGCATGCGTCGCTTTTCGGGTATGTTTAGACCCCTCGCGTTTATGGAATAGATGTTTACAGTGTCCATATTCTCCCGGACTTTAGCTAGTGAGATTGGAGGATCAGAAATTTGATGAAGGGGGGGGAGGGAGTGGGGAGTGAGTGGGGTAGGGTAGGAGAAGATAGAAAGTTAGCAAGAAGTAGAAGAGAAATAATAAGAGGAGAAAGTTTTAAGACTGAGTTGAATGCCGTCAACAAAGGAAGACGGCAAGTGACAGACAGTGTAACTACCCTGTCCGTTCGAAAAAATAGAAATACACAAACAGCGTGTATTGAAGCTTTCTCTGGTACGTACCGAGAGATGTGCTTCGTCCTATTGGGGAAGAGGTATGAGATGACTGGGAGAGGTTCTCCCAGCGTGACCCATACCATCCAGCTTGATAACTTAAGTATCTATTCTCATTAGACTCATGCATATCAACAAGTACAACAAAGTGCATAACCGTATAAACAAGAAAAAGAACATAGTAATATCGCTGAGATTACATCTCCTGATTCAAGTAGCATGTCTTCCCAGTGCTTCCTTCCATAACCACTGCCTGGCCTGTGGTCTATCCTATGTGTTTCCAACCTTTCAAGTCAGTCATGAAATGTTCGGTAGGGGAGGGACTAAAATATCCTGTAACTGTTTACTATCTAGGTATGATGTATCTTCATTGCCCAGTTACCATAGTCCCTGTACTTCTGCGTGTATAGTAAGGCAATCATATGTCAATTGTAGTAGAGTGGGTGTTTACTTTTCTCCCTTCTTCCTCCTCATTCTAAATTGCTGGTGCCCTGCTCTCACTGAATTGCCCAACTTCTAACGAGACTGAGATAGAGCATCTCTATACGTATCTATCCCCAAGTTTCTCTGGCTGTTTATTCTCCTAGCTAGGTTGTGTGCACATGATCTACCAGTGTAATGGAATCTCCTTGTGCAGAACAACTTTAAACATTAAGCAATAACTCAGCCTTGCATGACAGTCAATCATCTGGAATGAAAAGAGTGACCAGGTTCCTGTGCAGATCCCTCTGTCTAGCGTCCGACAAGTGGTCTCAATATCTGCCAGGTTATAAAAAGTTATATCGCCAAGGCACTATCAAAACCCTCTACTGTCCTTCTCGTTTTCCGTTTCTTATGTTGCACGTGGGCATACATTCAGTTTAAGTCTCGTAAGATAGGGGGGGAGACAAACCAGGAAAGCCTTTCCGTGTGTAGTTCACCTGAGACCCATTGTAAATAGGATAAGGATCATCCCTCTTCCAGTCCTTCAGTTTTTCTTTTTCTGTCTCAGTGCTGTCACCAGAGTATTGCATGTGAGAGGTCATGTGGAGGAGGGGTCAGGTTGATTGCTCTTGGAAGTCCATCCCCCCTCACTTTCCTCTCTGAACCCGTACATGTGGGATCATGTCTCTTGTCAGAATAGGGTTACACTACAATGGTGAATCTCCCTCCCAGTGTTTCCCATCAGCCGATGGGCAAATTCCGGGGGGAGTAGGCCCCGTTACCGGGGGACCCTCCCACCCGGAGTAAAAAAAAAAATAAAAAATAAAAAAAAAAGGAGGATAAACAAACATTAAAAGTAAAAAATCCCCCAAGGATAGATATAGTAGGGCCAGGTTAATCAGGAACGGAGGAAACATGTGGTTGGACATCTAGTGTGGATATAGTTATCTCCAGAGGAGGCGAGTCCTCTCAGCTTACCAGTCAGACGTGGTTGTTCAGTCCTCTCTTGGTGCCTCTGCAGGATTGTATCTCGGTCTGTTCCAGTTCCTCTGTGGCCTCGGTGACCGCGTTCTCCGCAGTTGTGATGGTCCGGAGCGGGGATTGTTAGGTTGCAGCATCTGGAGCCAGTCGGGCACCTCAAATGGTGCGATCTCCATAAATGTGAATAGAGCCGGTAGGTCTGCCGGGGTCCGGAGGGTGAAGGAATGCTGTGTCTTTTTGAAGGTCACTGAAATGGGGAATCCCCAACGATATGTGATACCAGACCGTCTAGCTGCTTCCAGCACTGGTTTCAGTAAAGCTCTTCTTTGCAGCGTTGATCTAGACAGGTCCGGCATGATCCGTATGCAGGCTCCATCAAACTCCACACTTCCCTTTTCCCAGGCTGCCCGAAGTACCTTCTCTTTATGGGCATATTGGTGGATCCTGCATATGACATCCCTCGGTCTTTCTGGGTCTGTCGATCGGGGTCCTAAGGCTCTGTGTACTCTATCAAAGGAGAGGCTATTAGGATACAGTTCCCCCATCAGGTCTCGGATGATCGCCATAATAGTTTCCCCCAGGTCCTCTGTCTCCGTAGCCTCTGGAAGGCCTCTCAGACGTAAATTGTTCCGTCTACTGCGGTCTTCCATTTCTTCTATCCGGAGTTGCTGATTTAGAATCATGTTTGCTTGGGTGGTGCATGAGGTTTCAACTGCTGTGATCCGTCTCTCCAGTACTGCCACCGATGTTTCTCCTGTGTCCATTCGGTCATGCAGAACCTGTACCTCCTGCCGTACTACTTCTAATTCCTGTCTGTGAGATGCCTCTAGTTTATTCACTATCTCCTCTATATCATTCTTGGTTGGGAGGGCCTGCAGGATCGCTTTCAGTTCGGCATCTGCTCTCAGGGTCAGCGGTGCCTGTGAGTGTTCTTGTGTTCCCGATCGGAACATTGCAGGTATGGTAAGGTCCATGTTGGAGGTATTCTGTAGTGATGTCTGAGCAGAGGTGGAGGAGATCAGTGACAGACGATCTCCATGAGGATCAGGCCTCGTGGTCTCCGCCATCTTGAGACTTGGTGAGGCTCCGGAGTTGTTTAGGAGAAATTGCTGGATGTCCTCACTCCGTCGTGTCTTTGGAGGTACTCGTTTTGTGTGTCTGCCTCTCCGCTTTCCAGCGGAGTACATGCCGAGTCGTCTAAGCGAGAAGTTACTGCTTTAAAGCTGTTAAGGACGGGCCAGGCCGGGAGCTCCTCAGACTCGCGTCCTCACACAGCCATGTCCAGGCCACGCCCCCCATATAATTATATTTCTATATGGGGATTATTGGTGGAATATTGTTTATAAATATACATAGCAACATATTAAACCCATTTATGATATGAATATGCATGTCATTATTTTTCTACATGGAGATTATTGGTGGAATATTGTTTATAAATATACATAGCATGTATATTTATAAACAATATTCCATTAATAATCCACATGTAGAAATATAATTATATGCATATTCTCATTAGAAATGGGTTTAATATGTTGCTATGTATATTTTTAAACAATATTCCACCAATAATCCCCATGTAGAAAAATAATTATATGCATTTTCTCATCAGAAATGGGTTTAATATGTTGCTATGTATATTTATAAACAATATTCCACCAATAATCCCCATGTACAAAAATAATTATATGCATTTTCTCATCAGAAATGGGTTTAATATGTTGCTATGTATATTTATAAACAATATTCCACCAATAATCCCCATGTACAAAAATAATTATATGCATATTCTCTTTAGTAATGGGTTTTATATGTTGCTATGTATATTTATAAACAATATTCCACCAATAATCCACATGTAGAAATATAATTATATGCATATTCTCTTTAGAAATGGGTTTAATATTTGGCTATGTATCTTTATAAACAATATTCCACCAATAATCCCCATGTAGAAAAATAATTATATGCATTTTCTCATCAGAAATGGGTTTAATATGTTGCTATGTATATTTATAAGCAATATTCCACCAATAATCCACATGTAGAAATATAATTATATGCATATTCTCATTGGAAATGGGTTTAATATGTTGCTATGTATATTTTTAAACAATATTCCACCAATAATCCCCATGTAGAAAAATAATTATATGCATATTCTCTTTAGAAATGGGTTTAATATGTTGCTATGTATATCTATAAACAATATTCCACCAATAATCCCCATGTAGAAAAATAATTACATGCATCTTCATATCATAAATGGGTTAAATATGTTGCTATCTATATTTATAAGCAATATTCCACCAATAATCCCCATGTAGAATTATAATTATATGCATATTCTCATTAGAAATGGGTTTAATTTGTTGCTATGTAAATTTATGAACAATATTCCACCAATAATCCCCATGTAGAAATATAATTTTATGCATATTCTCATCAGAAATGGGTTTAATATGTTGCTATGTATATTTATAAGCAATATTCCACCAATAATCCCCATGTAGAATTATAATTATATGCATATTCTCATCAGAAATGGGTTTAATATGTTGCTATGTATATTTATAAACAATATTTCACCAATAATCCACATGTAGAAATATAATTATATGCATATTCTCATTAGAAATGGGTTTATTATGTTGCAATGTATATTTTTAAACAATATTCCACCAATAATCCCCATGTAGAAAAATAATTATATGCATATTCTCTTTAGAAATGGGTTTAATATGTTGCTATGTAAATTTATAAACAATATTCCACCAATAATCCACATGTAGAAATATAATTATATGCATATTCTCATTAGAAATGGGTTTAATATGTCGCTATGTATATTTTTAAACAATATTCCACCAATAATCCCCATGTAGAAAAATAATTATATGCATTTTCCCATCAGAAATGGGTTTAATATGTTGCTATTTTTATTTATAAACAATATTCCACCAATAATCCCCATGTAGAAAAATAATTATATGCATTTTCCCATCAGAAATGGGTTTAATATGTTGCTATTTTTATTTATAAACAATATTCCACCAATAATTCCCATGTAGAAAAATAATTATATGCATTTTCTCATCAGAAATGGGTTTAATATGTTGCTATGTTTATTTATAAACAATATTCCACCAATAATCCACATGTAGAAATATAATTATATGCATATTCTCATCAGAAATGGGTTTAATATGTTGCTATGTGTATTTTTAAACAATATTCCACCAATAATCCCCATGTAGAAAAATAATTATATGCATATTCTCTTTAGAAATGGGTTTAATATGTTGCTATGTATATTTATAAACAATATTCCACCAATAATCCCCATGTAGAAAAATAATTACATGCATCTTCATATCATAAATGGGTTAAATATGTTGCTATCTATATTTATAAGCAATATTCCACCAATAATCCCCATGTAGAATTATAATTATATGCATATTCTCATCAGAAATGGGTTTAATATGTTGCTATGTATACTTATAAACAATATTCCACCAATAATATCCATGTAGAAAAATAATTATATGCATTTTCTCATCAGAAATGGGTTTAATATGTTGCTATGTATATTTATAAGCAATATTCCACCAATAATCCCCATGTAGAATTATAATTATATGCATATTCTCATCAGAAATGGGTTTAATATGTTGCTATGTATATTTATAAACAATATTTCACCAATAATCCACATGTAGAAATATAATTATATGCATATTCTCTTTAGAAATGGGTTTATTATGTTGCAATGTATATTTTTAAACAATATTCCACCAATAATCCCCATGTAGAAAAATAATTATATGCATATTCTCTTTAGAAATGGGTTTAATATGTTGCTATGTAAATTTATAATCAATATTCCACCAATAATCCACATGTAGAAATATAATTATATGCATATTCTCATTGGAAATGGGTTTAATATGTTACTATGTATATTTTTAAACAATATTCCACCAATAATCCCCATGTAGAAAAATAATTATATGTATATTCTCATCAGAAATGGGTTTAATATGTTGCTATGTATATTTATAAACAATATTCCACCAATAATCCACATGTAGAAATATAATTATATGCATATTCTCATTAGAAATGGGTTTAATATGTCGCTATGTATATTTTTAAACAATATTCCACCAATAATCCCCATGTAGAAAAATAATTATATGCATTTTCCCATCAGAAATGGGTTTAATATGTTGCTATTTTTATTTATAAACAATATTCCACCAATAATTCCCATGTAGAAAAATAATTATATGCATTTTCTCATCAGAAATGGGTTTAATATGTTGCTATGTTTATTTATAAACAATATTCCACCAATAATCCACATGTAGAAATATAATTATATGCATATTCTCATCAGAAATGGGTTTAATATGTTGCTATGTATATTTTTAAACAATATTCCACCAATAATCCCCATGTAGAAAAATAATTATATGCATATTCTCTTTAGAAATGGGTTTAATATGTTGCTATGTATATTTATAAACAATATTCCACCAATAATCCCCATGTAGAAAAATAATTACATGCATCTTCATATCATAAATGGGTTAAATATGTTACTATCTATATTTATAAGCAATATTCCACCAATAATCCCCATGTAGAATTATAATTATATGCATATTCTCATTAGAAATGGGTTTAATATGTTGCTATGTAAATTTATGAACAATATTCCACCAATAATCCCCATGTAGAAATATAATTATATGCATATTCTCATCAGAAATGGGTTTAATATGTTGCTATGAATACTTATAAACAATATTCCACCAATAATATCCATGTAGAAAAACAATTATATGCATTTTCTCATCAGAAATGGGTTTAATATGTTGCTATGTATATTTATAAGCAATATTCCACGAATAATCCCCATGTAGAATTATAATTATATGCATATTCTCATCAGAAATGGGTTTAATATGTTGCTATGTATATTTATAAACAATATTTCACCAATAATCCACATGTAGAAATATAATTATATGCATATTCTCATTAGAAATGGGTTTATTATGTTGCTATGTATATTTTTAAACAATAATCCCCATGTAGAAAAATAATTATATGCATATTCTCATTGGAAATGGGTTTAATATGTTGCTATGTATATTTTTAAACAATATTCCACCAATAATCCCCATGTAGAAAAATAATTATATGTATTTTCTCATCAGAAATGGGTTTAATATGTTGCTATGTATATTTATAAACAATATTCCACCAATAATCCACATGTAGAAATATAATTATATGCATATTCTCATTAGAAATGGGTTTAATATGTCGCTATGTATATTTTTAAACAATATTCCACCAATAATCCCCATGTAGAAAAATAATTATATGCATTTTCCCATCAGAAATGGGTTTAATATGTTGCTATTTTTATTTATAAACAATATTCCACCAATAATTCCCATGTAGAAAAATAATTATATGAATTTTCTCATCAGAAATGGGTTTAATATGTTGCTATGTTTATTTATAAACAATATTCCACCAATAATCCCCATGTAAAAAAATAATTATATGCATTTTCTCATCAGAAATGGGTTTAATATGTTGCTATGTATATTTATAAACAATATTCCACCAATAATCCCCATGTAGAAAAATAATTATATACATATTTATATCAGAAATACGTTTAATATATTCCTATGTATGTCTAACTACAATATTCCACCCATAATCCCTATGTAGAAAAAGTATATTCATATTATTATTGTTAATTAAATATGTTCATTGTTGGGTGTTAACATGATATTCCTCCAATAATCCCCATGAGCAATAATAATTCTACCCATATTCCCATCAAAAACAGGTCAAATGTAATTTTTATATTACTTCTGTATCCTGTTGTACAGCTGCATATATATCAGCAAGTGTTGTACAGCTGCATATATATCAGCAAGTGAAGAGTTAAACATTAGCAACTGCTTCTTGCATCATTGTATCATGCACTGCAGTAAAGAATAACATATTTTGAGAAACAACAGAGTCATTACCATATATATGGGTATATGGTACACTGACATCTAGTGAGAGTTCTCAGTATTGCAGCCAATAATCCAATCATCCCATCATCCCAATATGCAGTTTAGT
Organism: Lithobates clamitans; assembly: GCA_037952925.1. NCBI lineage: Eukaryota > Metazoa > Chordata > Amphibia > Anura > Ranidae > Lithobates > Lithobates clamitans. The sequence continues at coordinate 2,614,236 of JBBGZY010001005.1, forward strand.
ACGTCCCTTTATATCTAGGATTCAAATTATCCAGTTATTATACTCCTTTTCCCCATTTTCTCGTTTCATCCCCTCTCCCTCCTCCCCCTCAAGGGTCCCCTTATATTTTCTTGAATGCTTGCATATATTTTATGGGCCAGTCCGGCAATGCTAACTCTGGGATTCCTAGAACCACTAAAAATTCCGGTAAGTCCTCCAGATCTCTAAATGAGATAGTCTGTCCTTCCTCTTGAATCTGTAGCTGAAATGGAAATTTCCATGTGTAGTGAATTTTTTTTTTTATCAGTTGTTCCACCAGGGGTTTTAGCGCTCTTCTACGATCCAATGTATATTTTGATATATCTTGAAAAAGCAGGAGGGGTTCTCCATCAAATTGGATATTTTTATTTTGGCGGGCTGCAAGCATTACTTTATCCTTGATATGGGCATAGGGCATTTTGCAGATGATATCCCGAGGTTTATTAATATCTAGCTTCCTTATTCTTGCTACCCGATGTGCTCGTTCAATGATTAAATCTTTTATATCAATGTCCTGGGTAATTTCCTGAAATATTTTTTGTAGTGTTGCTATAAGCTCTTTTGGGCCCACTGTCTCTTTTAGACCTCTGATTCTTATGTTGGATCTTCTGCTTCTATTCTCCTGTTGGTCTAAGTTGTTTATTATTTGCTTTAATTGGGTCTCTTGCTTCTGTATTTTTTCTTTCATCCGTAGCAATTCCTGTTCTGTTTTTGACACTCTCTTATCTATTATGTCCGTTTTTTCCTGCATATTTTTTGTAGATATTTTAAGCTCTTGAATCTCTCTTCTTTATATGATTTTTCTAGCCTATGTACGTATTGATCCATATCTGCCCTAGTAGGAAGCGAACGTATGTAAGCTTTTATATCCCATTTTTCTTTATCTTCCTCTTTTTGTTCACTTGAAGACCCTGTTGTGTCCATTAATGAGCTATTTCTGGGGTGGTTTAATTGCTTTTCTCCTGATGATCTAGATGTTTCTATTGGTTCCGCTATATTAACCACTTGACAACTGGGCACTTAAACCCCCTTCCTAACCAGACCAATTTTCAGCTTTTGGTGCTCTCACATTTTGAATGACAATTACTCAGTCATGCAACACTGTATCTATATGAAATTTTTGTCCTTTTTTTCACACAAATGGAGCTTTCTTTTGGTGGTATTTAATCACCGCTGGGTTCTTTATTTTTTGCGCCGTAAAAGAAAAAAGACCGAAAAATCTGTAAAAAAATACATTTTTCTTCATTTCTGTTATAATATTTTGCAAATTAGTAATTTTTCTTCATATATTTTGGCCAAAATTTATACCGCTACATATCTTTGGTAAAATTAACCCAAATCGGTGGATATTATTTGGTCTTTGTGAAAGTTATAGCGTCCAAAAGCTATGGTGCGAATATCTGAAAATTGATCACACCTGAAGTACTGACGGCCTATGTAATTTCTTGAGACCCTAACATGCCAGAAAAGTACAAATACCCCCCAAATGACCCCTTTTTTTGGAAAGAAGAAATTCCAAGGTATTTAGAAAGATGCATGGTGAGTTTTTTGAAGTTGTCATTTTTCCCCACAATTCTTTGCAAAACCAAGGTTTTTTTTTTACTTTTTTTTTTCCCCACAAAATTGTCATATTAGCAGGTTATTTCTCATACACCGCATAGGCATACCACAAATTACACCCCAAAGCACATTCTACTATTACTCCCGAGTATGGCGATACCACATGTGTGAGACTTTTACACAGCGTGACCACATACAGAGGCCCAACATGCAGGGGAGCACCTTCAGGCGTTCTGGAGCACCCAGGCCAATTCTGACATTTCTCTCCTACATGTAAAAATCATCATTTATTTGCTAGAAAATTACATAGAACCCCAAAACATTATATATGTTTTTTTAGCAAAGACCCTAGAGAATACAATGGCGGTCGTTGCAACTTTTTATCTCGCACGGTATTTGTGCAGCAAATTTTTGTGCTTTACAAAAACCAAAACAGTAAAGTTAGCCTAATGTTTTTGCATAATGTGAAAGATGAAGTTACGCCGAGTAAATAGATACCCAACATGTCACCTTTCAAAATTGCATGCGCTTGTGGAATGGCGCCAAACTTTGCTACTTAAAAATCCCCATAGGCGACGCTTTAAAATTTTTTACTGGTTACATGTTTTGAGTTACAGAGGAGGTCTAGGGCCAAAATTATTACTCTCGCTCTACCGATCGCAGCGATACCTCACATGTGTGGTTTGAATACCGTTTTCATATGTGGGCGGGACTTACGTATGCGTTCGCTTCTGCATGCGAGCACACAGGGACAGGGGTGCTTTAAAAAATTTTTTTTTTTTTTATTGTTAATTTTACTTTATTTTAGTTTGATGCTTTTTTCCAAAAAAAAAAAAAAATTTGGACCACTTTTATTCCTATTACAAGGAATATAAACATCCTTGTAATAGGAATATGGCATGACAGGTCCTCTTTACAGTGAGATATGGGGTCAATAACACCCCACATCTCACCTCTAGGCTGGGAAGCCTGAAATTAAAAAAAAAAACGATCCTGGCTTTGATCGTAGCGGTGAGTCGGTAGAAGCGCGGGAGGGGGGGGACGTCCCCTCTCGCCTCCCGTAAGAACGATCAAGCGGTGGAACAGCCGCTATGATTGTTTTTATGGTGTAGGGAATCGCCGGTTGAAAAAGCTGATATCTGAATGATGCCTGTAGCTGCAACCATCATTCAGATATCTCCGCACAAAGTCAAGGACGTTGTATGACGGCCGGCGGGCGGGAAGTGGTTAAAACGCTTTTTTTTTTTTTTTTTTTTAACACAAAGTTGTCCATTTATACAATATTTCTACCACATACCATGTACATACCAAAAATGACACCCCAAAATAGATTCTCCTGCTCCTCCTGAGTACGGCGATACCACATGTGTGAGACTTCCACAGCCTGGCCACATACAGAGGGCGAGTACAGCTGAGCATGGCGGAGTATGGCGGGAGCATGGCAGAGTATGGCGGGGGCATGGCAGAGTATGGCGGGGGCATGGCAGAGTATGGCGGGGGCATGGCAGAGTATGGCGGGGGCATGGCAGAGTATGGCGGGGGCATGGCAGAGTATGGCGGGGGCATGGCAGAGTATGGCGGGGGCATGGCAGAGTATGGCGGGGGCATGGCAGAGTATGGCGGGGGCATGGCAGAGTATGGCGCGGCATTGCATAGTAGTGAGGGATGGCTGAGCATGGATGGATGTCTCTGTGCAGCGCTGTGGGCACTACACATACAGCCCACAGCGCTGCAGACATCCATCCATCCCCCTCCCTGCTCACTGTGTACCGATCGGTACACAGGAGGGGAGGAGAGGAACCGGCGTCATCAGATGACGTCGGTCTGTTTACATGTGATCGCGCCGTCATTTGATGGCGCGATCACATGGTAAACGGCCGCGATCAGCGGCCATTTACCGGGATTCGTGATGCGCCGGGTCCTCTGGACCCGGCGGTCACGGATGTGTTCGGGTGCGCGCCCCAGGGGGCGCGCGAGAGGGGAATTCTGGGAGGACATCATAGTACGCCCTCCCAGAGTTATCCAACCGCCCTGCAGCCGTCATTCGGCTATGGGCCGGTTGGTAAGTGGTTAAACAGGTCATGCGATGATTGTAGCATCTGCGTTACCTGAGGGGAGTGTAGCTGTAACTGTAATTGTTGGAAAAAATTCCTTAATATCAGTTGTTTGTGTTGGTTGTACCCCTGTAGTGCTTTTGTTAATACCTTCTGTTTTGTCCTTTTTTACCTTTTTGAGGCTGAGGGGTCTTACTGCTCTTCTTGGGGGCCATATTTCTTTCTTTCCCCTTCTATGCAAGATAGGTGGAGGCAAGGAGTGCTTTCAGGGATTTTGTGTTTCCCTTTAATTTTGTGGTCTATGTTTTTATCTTTCTCTTCTTTCCTTTATTTTCTTTTCTCACTCCCCCCACCACTTATATCTGTGTCAATCAGAAAAAACGGCTTTCCTTTCTCCTTCCTTTTTCTTTTCCCTTCTTTCTCTCCCTTCTTTCCTTCCCCTCTCTCTTTATGTCTTTAAATATTTTTAAGAACTATATTTTTATGTCCTTAATGTGTTGCAAGGATTGTCCAGCAACCAAACATTCCAGGAGATGTCTCAGGAGACCAGGGAAACAGGATCTTGTAACATTCCTGTGTCCTACCTGCAGCTCCCATCTCCGTTCTGTGTTCTGTAGCTTTCAGTGAGACAGTAGCTTAGTAGTAGCTTAATTTATCTTAGTAGTGGTAGTATTAAGGCGGCTGACCTTTATGTTTTTGGAGATCCGTCTGCTCTGTGCTGCTCCGTTCCTGGTAACTCTGCCGGAGAGGACGCTCTCTGGCGAGGACCACTGTCGTCAGCTTCCGCAGACTCACAGAGGCTCCCGCCCCCTCGCGTCTGCTGTCTCCCGACTCTGCTTCCAAGGCACTCCAGGCACTCCACCGGCTTGTATCTCGTCGCGTCGTATCTCCCGCGGGTCTCTGCTCCTATGAATCTCGGATGCCGCCACTACCACTCACGCTGCCGCCCCTGGGCTATAGCGCTTTCAGCTGGATAGGTAAGAGGGGGATTGCTTAGAGGGAAGCCGGAGGCATATCAAAAACATACACCGGCTGTGTATACATCAGACGCCCAATATTTGCAGCATGTCAGTCAACGGTCTGCCTAAGCGGCCATCTTGGACAGCAGCCCCTCCCCCATCCAATGACAGAGCTTTCTTTTGGTTGTATTTGAACACCATTGTTTTTATTTTTTATTTTTTGCGAAGTAAACAAAAAAAGACCAGGGGGTGCATGCGCGGAGCAGACAGCGATGGACATGTCCCGCTGAGGCTCTGTTATTCCCGGGTCTTCGTGGCTACCACAGACGCCCGAATGGCAGGGTAACTAAACAAAAAGCATACTAATATCCTCCTTAGTACTCTGTGAACCAAATAGAATGGTTTTGGGAGCTGCCCGAGGCAAAACAAAAGCCACAAGGAAAAACCGCTCAGAGGCTCCTGTAATATGGCTCAGTCAAATTCTCCTCACACACAGCTAAGGCCTGCGCTGACAAGAAACAGCTGCATTTACCTCAGGAACTGTATGACACAGATAGTGAATACAGTGCCAGCTCTCAGCCCCACATACACACACATATATATATATATATATATATATATATATATATATATATATATATATATAAAAACAAATAGAGAAAATGCTACAGAAAGCCTTAAAGCAGACCTCTGACCAAATTACAGAGAAACTGACAAAAGAAATACGTGATTTAGGCCAACGCACAGCTGAATTGGAAAACAGAATGGATGACATTGAAACTAATGTACTATCACATGACAATGAATTGGAGTCTCTTAAAGATGAAAATTTAACGCTGCAAGCGCGTTTAGAAGATTTTGAGAATAGGGCATGTCGGTCAAACCTCCGCATACGAGGTATACCTGAGTCAATCATTGACCTTCAATCGACTATGACTGCTCTTTTTCAGGAATTAACACCATCAATCCCAATTGAAAGATTGGAAATGGACAGAATCCATAGAGCTTTGGCGCCACGTAAAGCTGAAGGTCCCCCTCGTGACATAATTGTAAAGTTCCACTTTTTTCGCACAAAACAACAACTTATGACAGCCGCCAGGAACAAAGAATCTCTTACTTTTCAAGGTCATTCATACCAGATTTTTGCTGACCTATCACCAATAGAAGTTGCTAAACGGCGCGCGATGAAACCTTTGCTACAAAATCTCCAACACCACCATATCCCTTATCAATGGGGATTCCCATTTTCTATTCGTTTTACATTTCAAGGCACCAAATATTCAAGCAGATCCTTCAAACATTTGCAGAACACTTTGCAAAACCTTCGTCTATACAATGGGCCCTCTACTAGCCCTCGTCGACATACAACATCTACTTCTCCACAAAGTGCATCTAAGCCTGGAACTGACAGAAGCAGACAAAGTGCATCAAAAAGGGGTCGATTCAATTCCCCAGACCTGGACCCACCAGACACAATGGACTGAATGCATTTTGCATTTCTCTCTGAAGCTCATTTAACTTAATGGTTCACCTACCTTATCTTTAATTTTAAATATTTCAAGTTTTTAATATGTTATAAGTTAAAGTATATAACTTTACATTCAAATATTCATATATAATTAAGGATTTGTTAAAAGGAATACTATTTAATCTGACTCTTATGTTTGCTTATTTTTTAAGGAATATCGCCAAAATCGGATGTCTAAATTTAAATTTTTTTTATTTTTTCATAAAATTTGGCCGCGGGGGACCCGAGAATTGGTCACTGCTGCCCCTATTTTTCTGTCCTAGGACTCTCCTCCACTTGGGTTACAGTGTGAGGGGCCTCCTCGGATAGACTTTGTGCCTCTGAGCTAGCAGATTTGCGTGCTCAGTACGCCATAGTTTTATTTTTTACATATATTTAAAATAAGTTATAATTACTAATATATGACTCTTATTATTTCTTTCTTCTCTCATAATCTACTTCTCCTTTTTTCTTCTATCCAATCTTTCCCTGGGGTTTCTTTGATTCCGCACTTGATAACAGAAATATATTGATATATCTTATGTAAAAATTATATATGGCTCCTTTAAATGTCTTAACCTTAAATGTCCAAGGTCTAAACATTCCTCATAAGCGAACTAACGTATTCAGATCTTTATCCTCCTCAAAAGCCCATATACCCAAGTTTATACTGCTTCAGCTAAATCAAAACGCAGAGGAGTACTAATAGCATTTCACCGAACTACACCTTTTCCCCTCATAACAGAGATCAAAGATCCAGAAGGCCGCTATCTCATACTTTTGGGACACCTATGTGATATCCCACTCACAATTGTTTCCTATTATGCACCTAATAAAAAACCAACATCATTCCTCTCTCACTTGCTACAAGTAATAGATTCGCATAAAATGGGCACACTTATGATATGTGGTGATTCAAATCAAGTTCTATACCCCTAGCTAGATAAATCCCCTACTCCAACCGTATCCAGCTCTCAATCTCGTATGTTTCAAAGACTTCAACAACATTCACTGCTAGATTCCTGGCGTGAAATAAATTCTTCAAAACGTCAATTCTCTTTTTACTCCCACCCACATAAATCTTTTTCCCGTATTGACCATATCCTAATATCTATAAGTATGTCACCAGAATTGCTCAACTCTTATATTAAACCTTATACTTGGACAAATCATTGTGCAATAATTTCAACCTTTACTTCTTTAATCCCAAAAGCTCAAGACCCCACATGGCACATAAACGATTCAATTCTCACACACCCATCACATTCATCTGACGTAGAATCAGCAATAAAAGAATATCTGGGATACAATGATACTCCTGATTTATCCCCACTGACATTGTGGGAAGCCCATAAGCCTGTTCTTAGAGGGGTCTGTCTACGAGAAGCATCATACCTTAAAAAAGAAAAACGACAACTACAACAAAAACTAGAAAAAGAATTTGACTGCCACACAAATTTCCAATCAAACCCTACTCCAGTGTCAAAAGCACAACTTCATAAGGCAAGTTTAAATCTTGACCTATTCCTATCAGAATCGGTGGACAAAACAATACGTAAATCTAAACATAATTCTACTTTAAAGCTAATAAACCTGGCATCCTTCTTGCACGTGCGCTTCAAAAATTGAATAACCCCTTTAAGCCAATTCGCCTAAAAAATACCAAAAAATTTTCCCATATTCTTACTCCCATCCTGACAAAAGCATTTAACTCCCTACTTAACAAACAATCCTTCCGACCGGAAACTTTAACAGCAATAATTTCAATGATCCCTAAACCTCAGTCTGATGACTCATCTTGTACTAACTTTTAGACCTATATCCTTATTAAACCTAGATATAAAACTACTAGCAAAAGTAATGGCGACTCGTCTTAATAATATAATTGGTTCATTAATAAGCAAAGATCAAGTAGGTTTCATCCCTTTACGACAAGCAGCAGATAATGTCCGTAGAGCATCGTTATTGATTCAAGCAGCTAAAACAAGGCGAACACCTGTGTGTCTCCTGTCATTAGATATCAAAAAAGCATTTGATACAGTGACGTGGCCCTACTTAAATTTCACTCTACAAAAATGGGGCTTTGGACCTCATTTTCTAAGCTGGGTCACTTCACTTTATAATAATCCCAAGGCATATGTTAAATATGCAGGATACAAATCAGACATGTTTGACATAAATAGAGGAACACGTCAGGGTTGTCCTCTCTCCCCACTTTTATTTGCCTTACTCATTGAACCTCTTGCCCAGGCTATACGTACAGACCCCTCAATCAAGGGCATAGATTTAGCAGGCCATCAACATAAATTATGTCTATTTGCTGACGATATATTAATTTTTATGTCTTCCCCTCATATTTTCTGCTCCCAATCTTATAAGCAAACTAGATCACTTTGCCCAAATTTCTGGACTAATTATAAACTCACAAAAATCAACAGCTTTAAATGTCTCTTTACCCCCGCCAACACTACAACAAGCTCAAACATCTCTGCCTTTTACATGGTCAACGTCTCACCTCACATATCTAGGTATTACTCTTACCCCCAATCTATCTGATATCTTCTCTGCTAACTAGCCTCCACTATTACGAAAAATTACAAATTTTCTTAAACAATGGTCCTCTTTGCCAATATCATGGATTGGTAAAATAAATGTAATAAAAATGACTATTACCTAAAATGTTATATCTTTTGTGTATTACCCATTCCTATCCCCGCATACTTCCTTAGGAACCTACAACGTAAAACACAAGCAATTCATATGGAGCTCCTTAAAATCTCGCTTACCTACCCACACTCTTTATCTTTCTATACTTAAAGGAGGATTAGGTTTCCCTAATTTTACTGATTATTTCCATGCAGCACAAATAGCACATATTCCTAAATATCACACGAAACACAAGATCCCCCTCTGGGTAGCGATTGAATAAATCGACTATGATCCGATCTCCATACCAAATCTAATATGGTCTACCTCTTCTGACAATAAAATAATAAAAAATAGGATTACTAAACATACAATTGCTATATGGGATAGATTCAAAGTAATCAAAAGACTACAATCTCCGCATATACCTCTTGTATCATTTATTAGAAATCCACTTTTCTACCCAGCTCATACATCTCCTAAAACTTTTAAAAAATGGATTTCTGCTGATTTAACACAACTCTATGACCTGATAACGACCACTTCACTTAAAACATTTCCTGAAATATGTGAAACTCATCAATTTCCAGATTCAGAACTCTTTCGTTATCTACAGATCAAAATTTTTTTTTATGCCATTTATACAAGGTAGAGATAATCTATGTGACATTACGCATTTTGAACGTATTTGTAAATATGACCCCCACTGAAAGGGGTTTGTGTCAATGTTGTATAGTCACCTGAATGCTTTGCCTGATACAAAAACACCCTCCTATGTGGAAAAATGGGAGAATGATCTTGGTTTTCATATGGACTCATCCAAATGGGATAAAGTCTGGGCCAATGCCAAAATATCTTCTCATAATGTAGTAGCCTTAGAGACGAACTATAAAGTACTTATGCGTTGGTATCTGGTCCCTGTTAGGATCGCAAAATATGTTCCACAATACTCTCCACTTTGCTTTCGCGGCTGTGGTGATCTAGGAACGCATTTTCATATCTTTTGGGATTGCCATATAGCAAAAAATTATTGGAAAGAAATATTCCTAATGCTCTCTAAATTATTCAAGAAAACTATCATCCCAGATCCGACAATTACGCTTCTAAATTTAAAGCCTACCCAAATCTCCTATACACAATTTAAACTCCTACAAATTACCACAGCCGCAAAGCAGACCATCGCCAAAGCGTGGAAGTCCTCATCACTAATGCTTTCTGAAACTACGAATAGAATACATCAGGCCATGATCGTCTCGAAAACAGATGCCATATCCAACGATAACATACCTAAATTTGAGAAAATTTGGAGCCCTTGGGTGACCCACTTTCTTTCTCCTAATTTTGACACTTCTTTACTAAGACCTTGGTAACGATATAACTTTGTTTTGAATAACTGATAAAAAGATACTATGTATATATTGTTACTAAGAAATCCTCGGAAACCTCTACTAATCCAGACTTCTTTTTTTTTTTCTTCTTATCTTTACTTTTCTTTAATTCTTTTCTTTTCTCCTTATTCTATTTTGTCTTATCTTTATTTTTACATAACGAAATGGTAGCGAAACACTCACTTTTATAATACAAAAATAGATAGTAAGCTCTAATGTCCTATTATAAATAACTGAATCTCCTAGTAATTAATATTTCTTTATTACATATTACTCAAAGTTAAAAGTTTAACAACTTTTTCATTTTTTGTTGCTCTTGATTATATAATTATTAAAATTGATTGTAACACCTTAGTCTTTCTAAAACATATAGCCTATTTAAGTCTTTCATTGCTTGTAACTACAAGAAATACTAAGATCTGATATGTAAATTCAACTAATGCTACCATTTAATGTAATCAATATTTTGTTAATTGTATCAATGTTTATATTTTCAAAATCAATGAACAAATTTGACGAGAAAAAAAAGACCAACAATTTGATAAAATAAACTTTCCTGCTTTGTTATTAAAAAAAAAAATCCAATAAACTCAAATTTTGTCATAAATTTAGGCCAAAATGTATTCTGCTACATGTGTTTGGTAAAACCATATCCCAATAATTGTATATTAATGTGGTTTTGTGAAAGTTATAGCGTCTACAATTCAGGGTGTGTATATATACTGGAATTTGCCTAGCTTTTACTTTCTGACTGCCTATCACGGTGATGGCGAACCTTTTTGAGCCCGAGTGCCCAAACAGCGACACCAAACCAACGTATTTATTTTCAAGTGCCAACACGGAATTAAACCTACCAGCGGCACTGTACAGAGGATGGGACTGGTCATCCCTCTGAATGAGCCCTAAGGGACCAAAAACATATGATTCTGCCAGATTCACTCAGAATGCAGGGATGAGGAGTGCGTTACGCTCAGAATGCAGGGATCAGGAGTGCGTTACGCTCAGAATGCAGGGTTCAGGAATGGGTTGCGCTCAGAATGCAGGGTTCAGGAATGGGTTGTGCTCAGAATGCAGGGTTCAAGAATGCGTTATGCTCAGAATACAGGGTTCAGGAATGCGTTGTGCTCAGACTGCAGGGTTCAGGAATGCGTTGTGCTCAGAATGCACTGTGCAAAATACAGTGCAAAAAAGACCTACCTGACCATTACACTGACCTACCTGACCATTACACTGACCTACCTGACCCATACACTAACCTACCTGACCATTACACTGTCCTGACACATACACTGACTTGCCTGACACACACTTCCTGCACTACTAACACCCCCCCTCCCCACACACACAGTGCAATGTAGATTGGAGGATCCATCCTCCTCCTTACCTCTCCATGGCCTCATTGTCCATCACATAAGGGCTCTCTTCAGCAGCGGGCAGGCAGTATTGCAGGATTCACCACCATCCAGCCGCTCCTTGGTATCTCAGCTGCTGGGAGGTCAGCTAGCAGCCACTGTCCCTTTCCCATGGACATGATCTGCTCTAAACACCGCCCCTCCCCCTCTGCTGTTCTACAGGTTGCATTGCCAGAGACAGGCTGGACCAAAGTAGTCCTGTGGTAGGGTGAGCTGGAGTAGGGTGCAGCAGAGAGGAATGCCCGAATGCCTCACCGGAGGTGTAGGGGTCCTGCGAAGGCAAAAAGCTGCAGCACAGACCCTCGGGACGGCAGAGGGGTAACTTTACACCCCTTCAAATGTCGCATATGGGGCGAGAAGACTGGCTGCCCATCCCCCCTGCTGACACCACTAGCACTGATTCAAGGAAGGGAGCCAGCTCATCAGTGCCTGCACCGCTAGTGAAAATGAATGTTTGGCTGGGGGGTTTCCCTCCCTATCCTGGTGATGCTGGCTTGCCCACAGAAAGGGCTCTGCCTGCCAGCTGTGGCACGCGTGCCATAGGTTCGCCACCACTGGCCTATCACATTTCTTGTGGTGCTAAAATGGCAAGGCAGTACAAAAAGCCCTAAATGACCAATTTTTGTTAAGTAGAAACCCCAAGAAATTTGCTGAGCGTTATGTTGAGCCCACGGAAGTGTTTTGTTTTTTTTTGTCACAAGTTTTAATGTTTATAAAACTACCGTTTTCCTTATTACAGTGATCAGTGCTAAAAATATGCACTGTCACTGTACTAATGACACAGGCAGGGAGGTGGTTAACCTCAGGAGCGATCAAAGGGTTAAATGTTTGCATAGGGAGTTCTCACTGTGGGGGAGGTGCTTTTACTTCACAGGAACACAGGATCCATGTCTTCTGTACTCGCAGAATAGTCTGCCTTGTTTACATAGGCAGATTGTCATTCTGTCAGAGTACCAAACGATCAGTGGGTCCCAACGGACATCAAGTCTGCAGAACCCGCTGATCACCTCTCGCTCGCGCCCAATATCAGGAAGTACAAAATCGCATACAGCTGCAAGCATCATCCCAGTATTTTTTTAACATAGTTTAAGTTTCAAATCAAACAAATAAGACATCAGTGGTACAGTCATACAGTTGAGTATTAAGTTAACAATCGTATTAGGAACCATCATCCCAGAGTTCCGCCAGCAAACAAATGCGAAGTAGAACATAGTAGGCGAAATAGGGGGTGGAGTGGTCAGAAAAAGGTATGTATAACATTAGCAACGGTAAAGAGGGGGTAGCCAGTATTTAGGTAAAGGGAGAATCAAAACTTAGACTAGTCAGCTTAAAAAGGCCATCCATATAGCCAGAGAAAAAACAAGGAAATGAAGGCGCCTCTGGGTGCAGACTTTAAAACAACTTTGATAAAAAAAAAAAAAAAGGCAACAACATAGTTTGCACCCACATTTAAGAAGAACTATTAAGGCATGGAAGAGTCCCAAAGGCAACCAAGGGGTTCCGTGAGGTCAGTCTCTCCTGACCATGGATGTGTGTCCTCTAACTGGTCTCAGATGCGCTGGATGTGAAGCGGCCGACAGCGATGAAGGAACACCAGAATGAGGCTTGGGAAGCAACCAGTGATCCAAGCAAGGGATGATGACGTCACACTATGCGACGCGTTTCCTGAGCCGGCTAGCCGTGAGTGACGTGACGGCTGCGCTCCTTCGTCAAGCTGATTGGTAAGGGAGAAAGAGAAATGGGAAAACGATGGAAAGAGAGGAGAAAGCTGATGTTAAAAGAAGGGGGTATGATTAAAATGGTTGTAAATAAAATAAAGCCATAAAATAAAAGCAGCATGATGTCAAGCAATTAGGGTTGGAATTAGAAGAAGTCGTCTCCAGTGAATGTAAAGTAATTATGCATTAAGCAAAACCTGGTGGCTTCTATTATGAAGGTGGCCTGACGGGGGTTGACCTTTCACTCGTCCCCCCCTCTCCCAATCACTTCATATTTTCCTCTCCCCCCCCCCCCCCCGCTTTTATATAATTGTCTTTTCATACCCTTTACATGATGTCCCTTTGGATATACACCATAGCCATCATAGCCTTCCCCAGCCATTTTCTATAATTCATACACACATTCACACAAATCGCAGTCTATGTGTATATACACATATAACATATACATTCTAGCGTTCCCCTGTTTAGCCACACATGTTTTTATCCATACCCTTTTATTTATTGTAATTCCAATCCTAATTGCTTGACATCATGCTGTTTTTATTTTATGGCTTTATTTTTATAACATCAGCTTTCTCCTCTCTTTCCATCGTTTTCCCATTTCTCTTTCTCTTTTCCGTTCACTTGCCCCTTGTTGCTGACACTTCTGCATACAGCTCTTTCTTTTGGCCACTCCCCTCAGTCCCTTGCCAATCAGCTTGACAAAGGAGCGCGGCCGTCACGTCACTCACGGCTAGCCGGTTCAGGAAACTCGTCGCATAGTGTGTGACATCATCATTCCTCGCCTGGATCAGTTTGCTTCCCAAGCCTCATTCTGGTGTTCCTTCATTGATGTCGGCCGCTTCACATCCAGCGCATCTGAGGCCAGTTAGAGGACACATATCAATGGCCAGAAGAGAATGACCTCACGGACCCCCTTGGTTGCCTTTGGGACTCTTTCATGCCTTAATAGTTGTTCTTAAATGTGAGTGCAAACTATGTTGCCTTTTTCTATTAAAGTTGTTTTAAAGTCTGCACCCAGAGGCGCCTCCGTTTCCTTTGTTTTTTTCAATGTCCTTTGGGAATATGGTTTCCACTCCCACTGGAAGGCTGCCATGAATGTGGACTCTTTACATCATCCTCATTCACTCTTCTGTGCTATACTACGGACTTAACCATTTTTATCTCTTATGACCGCATCTTAGAGTTTATCTATGTACAGTATTGTTATTTATTTTGGATTTTGCTTTTAATTCTTTGCGCCAAACACTTGTTATACATATACCCAGAAAGTCAACGAGGGGAAAAAAGAAAGCTTCAGAACCTTACTCAAGGGTCAACTGCCTCGCTTTGACCCATGCGGCCCATAATTGATCAAATTCCTTTGTGCAATTTCTTTAAAATATGTCAATTTGTAGAGTGGTAGAGCTGCATTCACTTAAGATTTCCAAAGCTGTAGAGTAGGAGGTTGAGCTTGATTCCATTGGAGGAGGATTGCCTTTGTAGCATAAAAGGCTGTGTAGAAGACAAACAGTTTTTATCTCTGAGGGGCCTCTAATGTATCACAGATGCCCAGCAGAAGAGGAATAGGAATATGTGGGACCTTAATTTCCCCAATAAGGTTAATATCATCCACCACCCCCTTTCAGAACTCCTGCAATCTGGGACAGGACCGTACCACATGGAAGAAGTCATTACCTGAGCCACATTTAGGGCAGAGCGCTGTTTTGGCAGGGTACATTTTTGCCAAATGTGCAGAATAGTAGGCTCGATGGAGAAATTTGAGTTGGGTGAATCTGTCACGTGCCGAGATCATTAGGGGGAAGATATTGTTGGATGCCTTCTTGCCAATCATCATCTGCCAATGTGGCAATATCCTTTGCCAAAACGAAAATGAGACCAATAGGTTATAGTGCCTTGCAAAAGTATTCACCCCCCTTTGCAGTTTTCGTGTTTTTTTTTTTTTGCCTCACAACCTGGAATTAACATGGATTGTTTGAGGATTTGCATTATTTAATTTACAGAACATGCCCACAACTTTGCAGATGTTTTTTTTTGTTTTTTTGTTTTTATTGTGAAGCAAACAACAAATGGGACAAAATAACAGAAAAAGTCAATGTGCATAACTATTCACCCCCTGAAGTCAATAATTTGTACAGCCACCTTTTGCGTCTATCACAGCTACAAGTCGCTTTGGATAAGTCTCTGAGCTTGCCACATCTTACCACTGGGATTTCTTATCGTACATCACGGGACACAGAGCTATAGTAGTTACTATGTGTGTTATAGACCATCTTCAGGTGAAGGACATTAGCACACCCTAAGACATGAAGTCCACTCACTATATAACCCCTCCCACTGCTGGGAGTACCTCAGTTTTTTCACCAGTGTCTAAGGTGTTGGTCACGAGTATGTGCTGTGCTGAGCTCCACTGGAGAAATCCTTGCTGGGTCTAGCTGTGCAGCCGGATCCATTCAAAGTGTCTTTTAGGCCGAAGTAAATGGTACCTGGGCCTCGTGTCAGAACAAACAAGGTTCTGTAACGCTTCTCTTTTTAGAGCGCTTGACCCCGGGATCCAGTACTTTGGTATTTTCAGCCATAAAGTTTTACTGGCGGGGTGCTAATACGGGTCCAGAAGTGTAGGGTCCCCGATTTCTGAAGGTTTATTAACGGAACCCACCGTGAAGGGTGAACATTGGGTTCCCTCAATACCCTCAAGATTGGTTTTACCACAGAAAACCCTGCGGCGGGAAAGGTAAGTGGAATTTTTCTAAGGAATATTTAAGTTTTCTTATGAAATGTCTCCTTTAAAAAAAAAAAAATAAACAAAAAAGTTAATGTCATGCCTAAGAGTCGCCACTGGCAGCTGTATAGAGCACGTACCTTCTCATGCTTTCCTCAGAGATCACGCTGTGTCAGGAAGCAGCAGGCTTTTTTCCTCCGGCTAGCAGCTCTGACCTCCAATAAGTTTGGGGGGTTTTTCTTCCACAGACCCCCCCCCCACCTGGCGATGCCGCTCCGTTTTCTTTCACCGCCCCTGACGGCAGCTTGTCTCAGGTCTCCTCCTCGCCATCCCTCCCTCACACACAAGCCTATCCCGTCAGATCGGAGGCCCGCGCTTGCGTGGGAAAATTCTTTTGAAAGAGACAGGAGGGGGGCGGGAGATGCAATGGAGGGGACGGGGCGTTGGCATCCAGCGTGGGAGTGTGTTTAAAAGCTCCATGTTTTCTGGCTGCAAGTTGTCAGACGGATACAAGAGCAAAGAGGGGCATGTAAGAGGTTTGTTGACACAGGCATTCCTATTGACACATTTACTAATCGCATCAGGCTGAGCATTAATAGCAGCAGCAGTGCCTGCAAGATTATTGCTCAAGCAGTGGATGCGATCCTTCTGGTAGTACCTCTGCTTTTTTTCCATCGGGCTATGGTCGGAAGGGGGGCTAGAAACACCCCAAAAAATAGCTCAAGAAGGACTCTTTCAACCGCAAAAAGCCTAGAACCATCTCTAAAATAAAATGGCATCCCCCTGAGATTTGAGGTGGCTGGTCAGAGTGAGCCATCAGGGCCGTCAGGTGTTGCAACTGCTTTCAACACTGCAGCACCTGTCTATATTACTGAAGAGGTTTTTTCCTCAACCATATTAGGATTGGAGTAGAAAATTGATGCCTTAATTGCATCCCAGAGTGGGACTAAATGCGATAGGTCCCCTTCCATTGCCCAGGACCCTCAAACTGAGGAACCGGGGGCGGCAGATGATGAATTTCTCTCAGGGGACCAGGAAGAGGCTGATGACTCCTTCTGAAGGGTCAAATACGGAAGGATCAGGTTCACAATCTGAAAGATTGATGGTACAGTCCCTTACTGAGTTGGTCCGCACCACATTCATATTACCATTAGCTCAGTCAGTTGATGAGCCCACTTCTTGTTTGGGTTCGCTAAAGCCTCCCCAACCTATTCATGCTTTTCCTATCCATTCATTGCTGAGAAAGCTTATTTATTCTGTGTGGTAACAGTTTTTTCATCCGAAAAAGTTTTCAACACTTTATCCTATGGAGGAAGAAATTTGACTTGTCGTGTAGACAATGCTCAAATGCTGAAGGATCCAATGGATAAGAAGTTTGAATACCTATTAAACAGTTTTTCTCTGGCAGGTTCAGTGACTCGGCCTGCGCTGGCAGCAATCGGTGTATGTCAAGCCTTAAGAGACCAGTTTAAACAGGTGATTCAAGATTATTCCTGATTAGCAAGCCCAAGATTTGGCTGGAATACCAGGGGCTTTATGCTTTGTAGTAGACGCTATGCGAGATTCTATTCTCCAGGCCTCACGACTTGCGCTTAGGCTGGTGCATATGCGTAGAGTGCTATGGTTGAAAAATTGGTCAGCCGAAGTGCCATGCAAAAAGGTCCTGGCTAGTTTTCCATTTCACCGTGAACGGCTGTTTGGGGATGAACTGGATAAATACATCCAAAGAATTTCTAATGGGAAAAGTTCCTTTTTGCTAGTTAAAAGGAGTAAGCGTTTTTCATTTAAACAAGCTTCTTCTCCAGTGCCAAGGGCATCAGCCTCTAGGCAGTCATGACGGCCTCCACCGTCAAGTTCAAGAGGTAAACCTCAGGGTCAACCCCTGGGACAAAAGAGGCCCTGGGGAAGGAAACCTACAAAACAAAATACTAAAACCTCCTTAAGACGTGACACCCCCGCTCGCTCGAGTGGGGGAAGAATTCTACAGTTCTCAAAGGTCTGGCAGGAAGAGTGTCGAGACAAATGGGTGGCTTACTCAATATCTCTAGGATACAAACTAGAGTTCTGAGAGTCCCCATCTCTGCGTTTTCTCAGATCAAACGTTCCCAGGGATCCAGAGAAAAAGAAGTCTCTCTTTCAAGCATTAGACCATCTTTTGTCTCAAAAGGTGATATCGGTGGTCCCCATGGAAGAGCAGGGGTTAGGGTTTTTTCAAATATTTTCACGGTACCAAAAAAATGGGAATGTCAGAACTTCTAGCGTCAATCTACATCAAGGATGCTTGCCTCCATGTACCTATTTTTCCCGCTCACCAGAAATATCTACGCTTCGAGATAGAAAATCTTCATTTTCAGTTTGTAGCTCTGCCTTTCGGTCTAGTTACTGCACCTTGAGTGTTTACAAAAGTCCTGGCTCCCCTTTAGCCAGATTAAGGGCTCAAGGTATGATGATTCTAGCTTACTGAGACGATCTGCTCTTGATAGACCAGTCCGTTGACTGCTTAGACCAAAGTTTGTTCACCACAGTCAGCTACCTGAAATACTTGGGTTGGATTCTCAACCTAGAGAAATCTTCCTTAAAACAAGCAGATTGGAATACTTGAGTCTGATCATAGATACAGTTCAGAAGAGGGTGTTCCTGCCCCTGGCAAACATCAGTTCTGTAAGGGAACTGATTCAGGTGGTCAAAGCAAAGAAAAATCTTTCTATTCGAACCTTTGCATGAGATTGTTGGCAAAGATGGTGGGTTCTTGCCCCAGGCAAAGATCAGTTCCATAAGGGAATGGATTCAGGTGGTCAAAGCAAAGAAGAATCCTTCTAATCGACTTTGCATGAGATTGTTGGGAAAGATGGTGGCTTCATTCGAGGCCGTTCCTTATGCTCAATTTCATTTAAGACTATCCAAAACAACATCCTATCGACTTGGAACTAGAAGGTCCAAGCTCTAGACTTCCCAATGCGTTTATCCCCAAAGGTGCGCCAAAGCCTCAGTTGGTGGTTGATAGCCAAGAATCTGCAGAAAGGAAAATCCTTCCTACCAGTTACCTAGAAGGTGGTAACAGATGCCAGCCTTCTGGGCTGTGGAGCTGTCCTGCAAGAAGCGTCTGTCCAAGGGAAATGGTCCAAATCGGAAATGACCTTGCCCATCAACATTCTAGAGATTCTGACAGCATGCCTGGATGCTCAGATTATGTAGTTGTCCTGTCAGGATTCAATCCGACAATGCCATAGCAGTGGCCTATATCAATTACCAAGGGGGCATGAGAAGTCATGCGGCCCAGAGAGGTAAATCATATCCTAATCTGGGTAGAAGACAACATACCTTGCCTATCGGCAGTCTTCATTCCAGGAATAGAGAATTGGCAGGCGGACTACTTAAGTCGCCAGCAGTTGCTCCCGGGAGAATGGTCTCTTCACCCCGACATCTTTCTGACAACATGTCAAAGATGGGGAATTCTGGACGTGGATCTGTTGGCGTCCAGGTTCAACAAAAAAAATAGACAACTTTGTGTCAAGGACAAAGGATCTGCTGGCATGCGGTACAGATGCCTTGGTTTTCCTGTGGAATCAGTTTTCACTGATTTATGCATTCCCTCCTGTTCTGTTGCTTCCGCGACTTCTACGCAGGGTCAAGCAGGAAGGGAAGGTGGTGATTCATGTGGCCAAGCGTGGCCCAGGAGATCTTGGTATGCAGAGATCGTAAAGATGGCAGTAGGGGACTCATGGACCCTACCGCCACTGCCAGACCTTCTCTCGCAAGGTCCGGTATTCCATCCTACCTTACAAACGCTAAATTTAACGGCTTGCCTATTGAGACCCACATTCTGAAGAAGCGTGGTGTCAGGAAAGAAACAAGTACCAGTCTTGCCAATATCGCTGAAGATAAAAAATGCAGCGCTAAACAACAATACAGTTATGGAAAAAAGAAACATGAATCTAAAAAAATATATACAAGATTAATAACAAAGGCAGCATGGACGGTTACCCCCTCTCCATGCTGCCTTTGTTATTAATCTTGTGATCACTATTTTATTAGGTATGGCTTTTTAGCAATAAAAATTCCCCCTGTTTTTACTTGCACTATGTGGAAGCGGTGATTTTTTTCTTTTACATAACCTCCGGACAAGAGCAATATTTCTTTTGGACGATCTGTGCTGGTCTGTTACTTTGAGGCTCCGCACCTGGAAACCTTCACCCCGGGCACCCACCGAATGTTCTTTGGAGCTCCTGACAGCTGAGGTTCATCCTGCCTGTTCCAACATTCCGGATTTCCTTTTCCTAGCCTGATGGGGCTCATTGCCTGATTGACTCCATGTCGCTGACAGGGGAGTCCACCTCTTCTGGTGAGAGTACCCATCCTTTTTCATTTATTTGATGTTGAGCACCACTGATGTTATTCCAGTCCCATGGATCTACATCACACTCACCAGTCCTTTGGGACTTCAACCATCCACTTTCGTCCTTCCTCCAGTGTATGGACATGAGTTAACACTTTATTTACACATTATTCTTTATTTGGACTACATGGTTCATTCATCACATTTACTACCAAGACCACACTTATGGACTTGATTTAGGTTTCTTTTTTCCATAACTATATTGTTTAGCGCTGCATTTTTTATCTTCACCTTATTGTTTTTTGTCACAACGTATGCTGCTGCTTATTCATTTTTGTATTTTACAGAGCGCATTGTTTTCTGTTTATTTCTTTCGCCAATATCGCTGCCTTCCTTTGCACATGCGCGGTAGAGTGACACAACGGCGCGTCCCTGGGCACAATACAGTGAAACGGCTAATGTGCATGGGCAATTCAGCAGAACGGCGAACGTGCGTACGCAATAGCGCTCGCACGACATGAACCTCACACTGGCCTATAAAGCCACTCTGTGCCATGACCAGATTGCTGGTTTGTCTTTCAGCTCCCCGTGTGTTTCCTGCTTGTATCCTGATTCTTGATTACCTGTTGTGACCCGGATTGACCTTGACCTGCTCTGATCTCTTCCTGCATCTGACCCTCGGCTTACCTCTCGGACTCCACCTGCTTCCTATGTTTGACCCTCGGCCTGTCTACGGATTTTGCTTCCTGTCTCCAGTGATTGACGCTCAGCCTGCTCCTGGACTTTGCTATTGTCTTCCGTGCTCGACCCCTTGCTTGCTCACAGACTTGCCTCCAGTTACCTGTGTTTGACCCTCTGCCTGTTTACTGACTTTGCTATCTATCTTCAGTACGAAGTCAGCCTGCTGAAAGACCCGCTAACAGTCCTTTGCACTAGACTGCCTATCTAAGAGACTCCTGACAGTCATCTGTGTTTGACCCCCGGCCTGTTGTTGGATTAGCTGTTCATCTTCCTTCTTGAGCTTCAGCATCTTCCAGTCCTGCACAGCTGTCCCCCTACCGGTGACCTTCACGCAAGCCCTGCCTACTGGTGACTCGTGCCTCTTTGTGACCTTCATTCCCTGTACCATCTCCAGGAGTGGAGTGCGCTTAGTTGCAAGAGGTTACCGCTCTCAGCACCTCGGCCTCAGTGAGTACCCCTATCTGACACGTGGGCTGTCGGGTTCAGTAATGTCTACTCTGGTTAATGCAAGGAAGCCGGCCTCCAGAGTCATATATTATAGAGTCTGGAAGGCATATGTCTCCTGGTATGAATCCAGGGGTTACACCCCAGGAAGTATGTCATAGGTAGGATCCTTGACTTTCTACAGATGGGATTACAAATGAAGCTGGCCTTGAGTACTATCAAAGGCCAGGTTTTGGCCTTATTGGTATTATTTCAAGGACCACTCGCTTCGCATTCTTTGGTCCGTAGCTTTATTCAGGGGATTACACGGATTAATCCTACGGTTAGGTCACCCCTGAACCTTTGGGACTTGAATTTAGTCCTGTCTGCATTACAGAAAAAGCCTTTTGAGCCGATACAACATATTCCCTTGGTCCTTTTGACAAGGATATTCGTTTTTCTGGTAGCCATATCTTCTGGAAGAAGGGTATCAGAGTTGGCTGCTTTTTCTTGTAAAGAGCCATATTTATTCACAAGGATAAGGTTGTATTGCATCCTCATCCTAATTTTCTACCAAAGTGGTTTCATTTAAACCAGGATATTGTTCTACCCAGATCCCTGTTCTGCGGGAGAAAAATCGTTACTTGATATGGTGAGAGCAGTCAAAATCTACTTGAAGGGGACTGCTCAGATTCGAAAAACAGATGTTTTGTTTGTGTTGCCTGAAGGCCACTAAGAGGACAGGCAGCATCGAAATCTGCTACCTCAAATGGATTTGTTAAGTGATTGTTCAAGCTTATGGTTTAAAGAGAAAATTTCCCCCTTTTCATATTAAAGCGCACTTCACCAGGGTTGTTAGTACTTCCTGGGCAGTGCATCACCAAGACTCAATTTCTCAGATCTGCAAGGCCGCAACTTGGTCTTCAGTCCATACATTTACCAGATTCGATCAAGTAGATGTAAAAGGTCATGAGGATATCGCCTTTGGGCGTAGTGTGCTGCAGGCAGCAGTATAAGACCTCTGGTCTCTTGGTGCCCTACTTTTGTTGTCTCCCTCCCTTCAGTTGGCATTGCTATGGGATTTCCCCCATAGTAACTACTATGGTTCTCTGTCCCGTGATGTACGATAAGAAAATAGGATTTTTATAACTCTCAGAAACCATGAACCAGACCGAGACAGAAGTACAGTAAAATCACACTTGTTAATAAAAATAAAAAGGTAAATAGAGTAAGCGTAGTCAAAGCATAGCCAGAGTCCAGTAACCAGATCGGGTAGTCAGCCAAGCCAGAAGTCAAGGATCCAAGTAGAGGAACAGCAAGCGGGATAAGGAG
Organism: Lithobates clamitans; assembly: GCA_037952925.1. Lineage (NCBI taxonomy): Eukaryota > Metazoa > Chordata > Amphibia > Anura > Ranidae > Lithobates > Lithobates clamitans. The sequence continues at coordinate 2,637,055 of JBBGZY010001005.1, forward strand.
CCAGAAGGGAGGTCAGCAAAGCCAGACTTTAAACAGGAATGCAGGAGATGATTACTTGTGATATGACCAAGACGAAGGCAGGAATGAAGTGAGATGGAGATCTTTAACCGGTTCCCGACCGGCGCACGCCGATGTACGTAGGCAGAATGGCACGGCTGGGCAAATGGACTTACAGGTTCGTCCATTTGAATTCCCTGCCGTGCCATTGCGTGTGCGCCGCTCCGGGAGCTCCGTGAGTCGTGTCGCGGGTCCCGCGGACTCGATCGCCGCGGGGATATGCGCTATCGCCTCACGGAGAGGACGAACGGGGAGATGCTGATGTAAACAGCATCTCCCCGTTCTGCCTAATGACAACTGTCACTGATCACAGCTCCCTGACACTGCTAGCCCACCCCCCTACAGTTAGTAATCGCTCCCCTAGGATATACTTAACACCTCCCCGCCCCCTAGTGGTTAACCCCTTCACTGCCAGCGTCATTTACACAGTAATCAGTGCATTTTTAATCGCACTGATCGCTGTATAAATGACAATGGTCCCAAAAATGTGTCAAATGTCCATGTCCACATGTCCACCATAAAGTCGCAGTCACAATAAAAATCGCTGATCGCCGCCATTACTAGTAAAAAAAAAAAATTAATAAAAATGCCATAAAACTATCCCCTATTTAGTAAACGCTATAACTTTTGCGCAAACCAATCAAACGCTTATTGCATTTTTTTTTTTTTTTTTTTTTACCAAAAATATGTAGAAGAATTCGATCGGCCTAAACTGAGGAAAAAAGTTTTTTTTATATATTTTTGGGGGATATTTATTATAGCAAAATGTAAAAAATAATGCGTTTTTTTTTCCTTCAAAATTGAGGCTCTTTGTTTATAGCGCAAAAATAAAAATCACAGAGGCGATCAAATACCACAAAAGGAAAGCTCTATTTGTGGGAAAAAAAATGACGTCAATTTTGTTTGGGAGCCACGTCGCACGACTGCGCAATTGTCAGTTAAAGCGACGCAGTGCCGAATCGCAAAAAACACTCTGGTCAGGAAGGGGGTAAAATCTTCCGGGGCTGAATTGGTTAAGTAGGCGGGACTGACGAGCAGATCCACAGCTGGTTAACTGTGTAGAGATATGAGAGCTGGCAATTAGCCTACAGCTGAGCGGCCAGCTCAGAGAAGGAAGGGCTGAGCTAACCCTGACAGTACCCCCCTCCTCAACGACCCCTCCCCCTCGGAGGACCACCGGGCTTGAGGGGAAAACGTCTATGGAAATCACGGAGAAGGGCAGGAGCATGTACATCTGAGTATGAGACCCAGGAGCGTTCCTCCGGACCGTACCCCCTCCAATGCACCAGGTACTGTATGCGCCCACGGAACCTACGGGAGTTAACAATGGATTGTACTTTATACTCCTCATGGTTCTCAACCTGTATAGGGTGAGGACATGGCACCGAGGTGTAAAAGCGGTTGCAGACTAATGGTTCAACGGTTTCAATAAGGAGACATGAAACACATTTGAGATGCGCATACTAGGAGGAAGGTCCAACGCGTAAGCCACGGGTAAATCCTGCGAAGGATACGGAAAGGCCCAATAAACCGAGGTGTGAACTTCAGTGAGGGAACACGAAGTCGGAGATTGCGAGATTAAAGCCAGACCCTGTCCGCAACCTGGTAGGAAGGCGCAGGCAGGCGTCTGCGGTCAGCATGGAGTCTGTACCTATCATTAGCATGACGCAAAGCCTCCTGGACTTGGACTTGTGCCCAAGTGGAACGAAGACCACGGAGATGCTCCTCTAGCGCAGGAATACTATGCGGATCAAACAAGTCAGGCAACATGGAAGATTGGAAACCATAATTCGCCATAAACTGAGACAATCGGGAAGCAGAATTCAAGGCACTGTTGTGAGCAAACTCTGCCCATGGTAATAAGTCTGACCAGTTGTGATGGTTAGAAATATAGCAACGTAGGAATTGCTCCAAGGACTGATTGGCTCGTTCTGCAGCCCCATTAGACTGCGGGTGATACACAGAGGAGAAAGCAGGCTGAATTCCCAGCTGTGCACAAAAGGCTCGCCACAACCGTGACACAAACGGACTACCCCTGTCTGAGACAATCACCTTGGGTAGCCCATGTAAGCGAAAGATGATCTGAGCAAAAATGGAAGCCAGTTCCATTAGAAATGGGCAACTTAAGTGGAATACAATGACACATCTTTGAGAACCGATCTACCACCATAAGAATAACTGTGTTGCCTTGGGAGTTGGGCAACTCCACAATGAAATCAATAGACAGGTGGGTCTAGGGCCTCTCTCCATTGGGTATGGGTTGTAGGAGGCCCACTGGAAGGTGTTGTGGAGTCTTACTCTAAGCACACACGGAACAGGCAACTACGAAGGCAGTTACATCAGCACATAGATTAGGCCACCAGAGTTGTTGGGAAATGGCCCAACTGAGTTGATCCTTACCAGGGTGGCCAGCTGCCTTGGGAGAATGGTAAGTCTGGAGCACAGCAGTACGGAGACACACTGGGACAAAGCAGCGGTCACAAGGTTTCTCAGGAGGAGCATCGACCGGAGCAGCAAGAATTTTGTCACGCAAAGAAGAAGCAAGACTGGTGCGAACCGTAGCCAGAATCAGGAGGAATCATAGGAACCGGAACCGACTCCAACTTGGAAGTGGAGGAAAATTGTTGTGACAAGGTGTCGGACCTTACATTCTAAGTACCAGGTAAGAATGAGACAATGTAATTGAAACTTGACAAGCCTCAGACAAGAATGTTGAGATTCTTATGGTCAGTAAGAATGAGAACCGGCACAGTGGTACCTTCGAGGAGATGTCTCCATTCTTTCAGGGCTAAAATGATTGCCAACAGCTCTCTGTCACCAATGTCGTAATTGTACTCAGCAGGTGACAATTTCTTTAAAAAGTAGCCACAAGGATGCATAGAGCTCTCAGAGGTAAGACGTTGAGACAGAAGGGTGCCAACACCAGTCTCAGAAGCATCAACCTCAAGGATAAAAGGTAACGTAGGATCAGGATGTGCCAACACAGCAGCAGAAAGAAACAAAGGCAGCCTTGAGACTTTCAAAGGCCTTAATGGACTCCGGAGAGCAACTCTGTGGGTTACCGTTCTTTCTGGTCATATCGATTAGGGGCTTGACCAGAGACGAGAAGTTACGAATAAACTTCCGATAATAGTTGGCAAAACCCAGGAAACGCTGCACAGGACGTAAACCCACGGGTCAAGGCCACTGTAGGACTGCCGAAAGGTTCCCTGGGTCCATCGAAAAACCAGGAGTGGAAAGGACATATCCCAGGAATTTAACCTGTTCCTGATGGAACTCACACTTCTCCAGTTTACAATAGAGATTTTTCTCTCTTAATTTCTGAAGCACATGACAGACGTGTGTGGTGGCTCTCCAGGGACCTGGAAAATATGAAGATATCATCAAGATAAACCACCACACATAACTGCAACAAATCTCAGAGGACATCGTTAATTCCTGGAAAACTGCCGGAGCATTACAAAGGCCAAAAGGCATTACGAGATATAATGGCCTGTTCCGGTATTAAACACAGTTTTCCACTCGTCGCCCGCCTTAATCCTTAATCCTCACGAGATTGTAAGCCCCTCTCAGATCAAGCTTAGTGAAAACCGTTGCTCCCTTGAGGCGGACAAATAACTGTAATCAACGGGATCGGGTAGGCATTCTTAATTGTGAAATGATTGAGACCCCTATAATCAATACAAGGTCTCAGTTCACCGCTTCTCTTCTTCACAAAGAAGAAACCAGCAGGAGTCAAGGATTTGCGGATGAAACTCCAAGAAAGTGCGTCTGCAACATACCCCTCCTCCATGGCTTTGTCCTCCAAGACCGACAAAGGGTAAACCCGGCCACGAGGGGGAGTTGAACCAGGTTGAAGGTCAACTGCGCAATCATACGGCCGGTGTGGAGGCAAACTACAGGCTTGACCTTTGTCAAAGACATCGCTAAAATCACGATACGACTCTGGCAGGGAGGAGAGCGAAGAGGTACACAGGACCTTGGCTACCTTCCGGAAGCATGTTTCACTGCATTGTGGTCACCAGGAGAGAACCTCAGCATGGAGCCAAACAAAAGAATGGTTGTGCCTCTGTAACCAAGGATAACCAGAGGAAACTTAGGAGAGGAATTTGCTTGTAATTGGATTATCTCATGGTGAAGAGCCCCTATGGCTATGGACAACGGAACCGTCTTATGAGTCACATGGGCAGGCAGTAGAGGTCTCCCGTCAAGTGCCTCAATGGCAAGTGGAGTGTCACGCAGCTGCAGTGGGATCGAGTGCTTTGATACAAAGGCAGCTTTAATGAACAGGCCTGCAGCCCCAGAGTTGATTAGAGCCTGTATCTCGATAGACAACTTAGCCCAAGAAAGGGTGACTGAAGCCAGGGTCTTATCCTTCTGGATAACTAGGGACGACACACCACCGAAGGTCTGTCCATGACAGAACCTCAAGGTTCGGATGTTCCCAGGACGGGTACGACAAGACTTCAAAAAGTGACCCGCCTGGCCACAATATAGGCTCAATCTCTCCCTCCTCCTAAAGGCTCTCTCATCCGCAGAGAGGCGCGTAAAGCCCAAGCGCATGGGTTCATCTTCACTGACCGACTCGGTACCAGGAGGCATGGGAGGTGAGGGAGGCACGGATGGGACTGCAAAGCTTGGAGGCAAACGTACAGGAAGCTTCCACAAGCGCTCCTTAAAAGAGAAAGAAAAAGTCTGAGTCTGGAGTCAATGAGGATGGCAAAAGAGATCAAGCTCTCCAGCTCAGTGGGTATATCTCGGGCTGCTATCTCATCCTTGATGGAATCAGAGACTATGAGAAAAAGCAAACAATATTTGGGAAGCACACCCTAAAAGATACAATAAAGATGGTGCAGCCATAAGACCATACAGTAGAAGAAAATATTACAGCGCACACATGCAAAAAAGACATTTACCTCCAGCAAGGCTAGTTTAAAACACCTAAACATTTTTTAAAAAACATTATCAAAAAATATGGGGATTTGGTCACACCATATTGCTATATGGTGCTAAGCCCACTTACTGCGACAAAGTACCCCATGATTAGTGGGTCCTACACTATCCATAGATTGGGAGATCCTGCTTCTCTGAACCATAAGAGCAATACACTCTTCTAAATGGGAGGAGACCTCAAGATTCTCCCATAACATAATGTTTTCTTTGGCCAAAAAGTTCAATTTCTTTATCGTACATTATAGGACACAGGGCCTCAAGTAATTACTCAGTGGGTTATGGGCCTACCTTCAGGTGTTGACACTGGTATAACTAATACAGGAAGTTGACTCCCCTATATAAACCCTCCTCCTTCCAGGAGTACCTCAGTTTTTTCGCCACGAGTGAAGATGTGCTCTGTGGAGCTCCAGGGAGGGATCCATGCTGGATTTAAATTAACCTCCACAACCGGATCCATTCTTGCCACTGAGGCTAAAGGATGGTACCTGGACCTCGATTCAAGAACAAGGTTTTGCCTGTAAGCTTCTCTCTGAGAGCTGGACCCTAGGAACCAGGACTCTTGGTCTTGCTACATTACCTAAAGCTGTTCCTGAGGGGTGCTATACAGGTCCAAAGGAGCGGAACCCCTATTAAAAGGGCCCCAGTCTTTGAAGGTTTAACTATGCTGCCCGCCGTGATGGGTGAAATTTGGATCGGTGTGTTAAATCAGCAGTATCCTGCAGCGTGGAAAAGGTAAGGGAAGAGGCTAGGTACTGTAAAAAGGTGCCTATGCTTTCCTTCCATATTAAAAAGTATGCCTTTTAAAATGTCTCCTCTAGAAGGAGTAAGTTACACATACCTTAACCACTTAGCAACCGGCCCATAGCCGAATGACGGCTGCAGGGCGGTTGCTTAACTCTGGGAGGGCGTACTATGACGTCCTCCCAGAATTCCCCTCGCACGCCCTCTGGGGCGCACACCCCAACACATCTGTGACCATCAAAGATCGTGGCCGTTTACCATGTGATCGCGCCGTCAAATGACGGCGCGATCACATGTAAACAGGCCAGCGTCATCTGATGACGCCTGTTCCTCTCCTCCCCTCCTGTGTACCAATCGGTACACTGTGAGCGGAGAGGGGGATGGATGGCTGCAGCATTGTGGGCTGGATGTGTAGTGCCCACTGCGCTGCACAGAGACATCCAGCCATCCATCCATCCATGCTCAGCCATCCCTACTACTCTGCAATGCTGTGCAATACTCTGCAAAGCCCCACATTACCCTGGAATACCCCACATTACTCTGCAATACCCCCACAATACTCTGCAAAGCCCCACATTACCCTGCAATACCCCGCCATGCTGAGCCATGCTCGGCTGTACTCGGCCTCTGTATGTGGCCAGGCTGTGGAAGTCTCACACATGTGGTATCGCCGTACTCAGGAGGAGTAGGGGGATCTATTTTGGGGTGTCATTTTTGGTATGTACATGTTATGTGGTAGAAATATTGTATAAATGGACAACTTTGTGTTAAAAAAAAAAAAAGCGTTTTAACCGCTTCCCGCCTGCCGGCCGTCATACAACGTCCTTGACTGCAGCTACAGGCATCACTCAGATATCCGCTTTTTCAGCCGGCGATTCCCTACACCATAAGAACGATCATAGCGGCTGTTCCACTGCTTGATCGTTCTTACGGGAGGCGAGAGGGGATGTCTCCCCCCCTCCCGCGCTTCTATCGACTCACCGCTACGATCGAAGCCAGGATCGTTTTTTTTTTTTTTTTTTTTAATTTCAGGCTTTCCAGCCTAGAGGTGAGATGTGAGGTCTTATTGACCCCATATCTCACTGTAAAGTGGACCTGTCATGCCATATTCCTATTACAAGGATGTTTACATTCCTTGTATTTGGAATAAAAGTGGTCAAATTTTTTTTTTTTTTGTGGAAAAAAGCATCAATCTAAAATAAAGTAAAATGAACAATAAAAAAAAAAAAATTTTTAAAGCGCCCCTGTCCCTGTTTGCTCGCATGCAGAAGCGAACGCATACGTAAGTCCCGCCCACATATGAAAACGGTGTTCAAACCACACATGTGAGGTATCGCTGCAATTGGTAGAGCGAGAGCAATAATTTTGGCCCTAGACCTCCTCTGTAACTCAAAACATGTAACCAGTAAAAAATTTTAAAGCATCGCCTATGGGGATTTTTGAGTAGCAAAGTTTGGCGCCATTCCACAAGCGCGTGCAATTTTGAAAAGTGACATGTTGGGTATCTATTTACTCAGCGTAACTTTATCTTTCATATTATGCAAAAACATTGGGCTAACTTTACTGTTTTGGTTTTTGTAAAGCACAAAACATTTTTTTTTCCAAAAAAAAAAAAGCGTTAAAAAAATTGCTGCGCAAATACCGTGTCGAGATAAAAAGTTGCAACGACCGCCATTGTATTCTCTAGGGTCTTTGCTAAAAAAACATATATAATGTTTTGGGGTTCTATGTAATTTTCTAGCTAATAAATGATGATTTTTACATGTAGGAGAGAAATGTCAGAATTGGCCTGGGCACTCCAGAACGCCTGAAGGTGCTCCCCTGCATGTTGGGCCTCTGTATGTGGCCAAGCTGTGTAAAAGTCTCACACGTGTGATATCGCCGTACTCGGGAGTAATAGCAGAATGTGTTTTGGGGTGTAATTTGTGGTATGCATATGCGGTGTGTGAGAAATAACCTGCTAATATGACAATTTTGTGGAAAAAAAAAGTAAAAAAAAAAAACCTTGATTTTGCAAAGCATTGTGGGAAAAAATGACAACTTCAAAAAACTCACCATGCATCTTTCTAAATACCTTGGAATGTCTTCTTTCCAAAAAGGGGTCATTTGGGGGGTATTTGTACTTTTCTGGCATGTTAGGGTCTCAAGAAATAGGCCGTCAGTACTTCAGGTGTGATCAATTTTCAGATATTCGCACCATAGCTTTTGGACTCTATAACTTTCACAAAGACCAAATAATATCCACTGATTTGGGTTATTTTTACCAAAGATATGTAGCGGTATAAATTTTGGCCAAAATATATGAAGAAAAATTACTAATTTGCAAAATATTATAACAGAAATGAAGAAAAATGTATTTTTTTACAGATTTTTTTGGTCTTTTTTTTTTTTATAGCGCAAAAAATAAAGAACCCAGCAGTGATTAAATACCACCAAAAGAAAGCTATTTGTGTGAAAAAAAGGACAAAAATTTCATATAGATACAGTGTTGCATGACTGAGTAATTGTCATTCAAAATGAGAGATCACCAAAGCTGAAAATTGGTCTGGTTAGGAAGGGGGGTTTAAGTGCCCAGTTGTCAAGTGGTTAATGTGATGCTTCAAGCAGCTCTGTGTCTGGCTATAAACAGCCATGTGTGGTCCCAGCAGCCAGAGGGGGTTCTCAGTGAACAAAGGCCTCTTCTAGAGGAATCAAGGGGATACAGCAGTTACAGAAGCAGCATTTTACAGGTTAACCACTTGAGCCCCGGACCATTATGCTGCCTAAGGACCAGAGGTCTTTTTCCAATTTGGCACTGCGTCGCTTTAACTGCTAATTGCGCGGTCATGCAATGCTGTACCCAAACGAAATTTGCGTCCTTTTCTTCCCACAAATAGAGCTTTCTTTTGATGGTATTTGATCACCTCTGCGGTTTTTATTTTTTGCGCTATAAACGGAAAAAGACCGAAAATTTTGAAAAAAAAATGATATTTTCTACTTTTTGTTATAAAAAAAATCCAATAAACTAAATTTTAGTCATACATTTAGGCCAAAATGTATTCGGCCACATGTCTTTGGTAAAAAAAATGTCAATAAGCGTATATTTATTGGTTTGCGCAAAAGTTATAGCGTCTACAAACTAGGGTACATTTTCTGGAATTTACACAGCTTTTAGTTTATGACTGCCTATGTCATTTCTTGAGGTGCTAAAATGGCAGGGCAGTACAAAACCCCCCCAAATGACCCCATTTTGGAAAGTAGACACCCCAAGGAAATTGCTGAGAGGCATGTTGAACCCATTGAATATTTATTTTTTTTGTCCCAAGTGATTGAAAAATGACAAAAAAAAAAAAAAAAAAAAATATTTACAAAAAGTCGTCACTAAATGATATATTGCTCACACAGGCCATGGGCCTATGTGGAATACACCCCAAAATACATTTAGCTGCTTCTCCTGAGTATGGGGATACCACATGTGTGGGACTTTTTGGGAGCCTAGCCGCGTACGGGGCCCCGAAAACCAATCACCGCCTTCAGGATTTCTAAGGGTGTAAATTTTTGCTTTCACTCTTCACTGCCTATCACAGTTTCGGAGGCCATGGAATGCCCAGGTGGCACAAAACCCCCCAAAATGACCCCATTTTGGAAAGTAGACACCCCAAGCTATTTGCTGAGAGGCATATTGAGTCCATGGAATATTTTATATTTTGACACAAGTTGCGGGAAAGTGACACTTTTTATTTTTTATTTTTTTTTTTTTCCATAAAGTTGTCACTAAATGATATATTGCTCACACAGGCCATGGGCATATGTGGAATTGCACCCCAAAATACATTTAGCTGCTTCTCCTGAGTATGGGGATACCACATGTGTGGGACTTTTTGGGAGCCTAGCCGCGTACTGGACCCCGAAAACCAATCACCGCCTTCAGGATTTCTAAGGGTGAAAATTTTTGATTTCACTCTTTACTGCCTATCACAGTTTCGGAGGCCATGGAATGCCCAGGTGGCACAAAACCCCCCCAAATGACCCCATTTTGGAAAGTAGACACCCCAAGCTATTTGCTGAAAGGCATGGTGAGTATTTTGCAGCTCTCATTTGTTTTTGAAAATGAAGAAAGACAAGAAAAAACATTTTTTTTTTCTTTTTTCAATTTTCAAAACTTTGTGACAAAAAGTGAGGTCTGCAAAATACTCACTATACCTCTCAGCAAATAGCTTGGGGTGTCTACTTTCCAAAATGGGGTCATTTGGGGGGGTTTTGTGCCACCTGGGCATTCCATGGCCTCCGAAACTGTGATAGGCAGTGAAGAGTGAAATCAAAAATTTACGGCCTTAGAAAGCCTTAAGGCGGTGCTTGGTTTTCGGGGTCCCGTACGCGGCTAGGCTCCCAAAAAGTCTCACACATGTGGTATCCCCGTACTCAGGAGAAGCAGCAGAATGTATTTTGGGGTGTAATTTCACATATTTCCATGGCATGTTTGAGCAATATATCATTTAGTGACAACTTTGTGCAAAAAAAAAAAAAAAAAATTGTCTCTTTCCCGCAACTTGTGTCGCAATATAAAATTCCATGGACTCGACATGCCTCTCAGCAAATAGCTTGGGGTGTCTACTTTCCAAAATGGGGTCATTTGGGGGGGTTTTGAACTGTCCTGGCATTTTATGCACAACATTTAGAAGCTTATGTCACACATCACCCACTCTTCTAACCACTTGAAGACAAAGCCCTTTCTGACACTTATTGTTTACATGAAAAAGTTTTTTTTTTTTGCAAAAAAATTACTTTGAACCCCCAAACATTATATATTTTTTTAAAGCAAATGCCCTACAGATTAAAATGGTGGGTGTTTCATTTTTTTTTTTCACACAGTAATTGCGCAGCGATTTTTCAAACGCATTTTTTGGGGAAAAAACACACTTTTTTTAATTTTAATGCACTAAAACACGCTATATTGCCCAAATATTTGATGAAATAAAAAAGATGATCTTAGGCCGAGTACATGGATACCAAACATGACATGCTTTAAAATTGCGCACAAACGTGCAGTGGCAACAAAATAAATACATGTTTAAAAGCCTTCAAAAGCCTTTACAGGTTACCACTTTAGATTTACAGAGGAGGTCTACTGGAAAAATTACTGCACTCGATCTGGCCTTCGCGGTGATACCTCACATGCATGGTGCAATTGCTGTTTACGTTTGACGACAGACCGCCGCTTGCGTTCGCCTTAGCGCGAGAGCAGGGGGCGACAGGGGTGTTTTTTTTTTTTTTGTTTTTTTTTCTTTATTATTTTTTTGCTTTTTTAATCTTACTTTTAAACTGTTCCTTTCATATTTTTTTTTTTAATCATTTTTATTGTTATCTCGGGGAATGTAAATATCCCCTATGATAGCAATAGGTAGCGACAGGTACTCTTTTTTGAAAAAATTGTGGTCTATTAGACCCTAGATTCTCCTCTGCCCTCAAAGCATCTGACCACACCAAGATCGGTGTGATAAAATGCTTCCCCAATTTCCCAATGGCGCTATTTACATCCGGCGAAATCTAAGTCATGAAATACTCGTAGCTTCCGGTTTCTTAGGCCATAGAGATGTTTGGAGCCACTCTGGTCTCTGATCAGCTCTATGGTCAGCTGGCTGAATCACCGGCTGCATTCTCAGGTTCCCTGTTGAGACAGGAGAGCCAGAGAAAAACACGGAAGACGGTGGGGGGGGGGGTCATTCCCTCCCACGGCTTGTAAAAGCAGTCTAGAGGCTAATTAGCCGCTAGGATTGCTTTTACATGAAAGCCGACCGCTGGCTGAAAAGAATGATACCAAGATGATACCTAAACCTGCAGGCATCATTCTGGTATAACCACTCAAAGTCGTGAATGGCGTACCTGAAGACAAAAAAATGGTTAACAATGGTTAACAATAAAGCACAGTAAAGTGTAAATAATTACACACCTGAAAAACAAACATGATAAAACATAACAATAACAATAACAATAAAACATTGCAGAATAGAATACAGTAAAAAAGAGCAGAACAATAGAGAGAGAGAATAGAGAGAGAGAGAACAATAAAACAACTATTTTTTTTTATTTCATATTTTTTTTTTTTTTTACACTTTTTTTGTAACTAACTTTTATAACGGTAACCGGTTCCAGGTTCGGGTCTCTCAAAATGCGATGGCATCTTGGGAGACCCTGTGAAATGGCGCCTAGTCTGTGCAATGCTGTACCCTACGCTAATACTCAACTAGTGAATGGTAGCGGTCAAAACATTCACCAATGCAAAGGCCAGGATTTTCAGGACAGGAGGGACAATAATAGCGGGTGTCACGCCTATATCCGCGCTTGCTGCAGACACAACATCTTTTTTGGGGGGGTTCGTTGGGTAGGGGTACTCGGGAGGACATAAAAATGCCTCTCATGCAGCCGACTGCATTTGGTTGGGGATGTGAATGGGGGAAGTACGGGCGCTGCAGAAGCGGTGGGTTCCCAATTAGGATTGGCGAATGCAGCAGGAAGGGCACTATGGGCACGACGGTCCTGTGTTTGTCTTTTTGGTGGCGGCGGGACACTACTTGTGCTTGCCACCTCACCAGCTTGAACTGCACTTATGGGACTCGCCACGTCACCAAGTGTTACCACGTCACCACGACCGGGGTGTACTAGGCCGCTGGCGCTTGCCAGTTCACCAAAACGCTACCAAAAAACTGTTAGCGATCGCAGGGATCAGGCCTGACTCTGCGAACGCTGCAGTTATGCGTTTGGTGTTTTGTAAGTGACAGTGATCGATCGATACTGCACTTGGGTGGGCTGGGCCGGGCGGAGGGGCAAAACGCAGGTGCTAGCAGGTATCTGGGCTGATCCCGCTAACACTGCGTTTTTGGGAACCCTAAACTGCTGGGGACGCTAGTATAGATCTGATCGGATCAGATATTGATCCGTTCAGATACTATACCACTAAGGGAGGTGTACGGTGCGTGCGTGGGTGTTAGCGGTACTGGCGCTAACCTGACGCTGCCTGGGGCTGGTGCTTGCCAGTTCACCAAAATGCTACCAAAAAAACTGTTAGCGATCGCAGGGATCAGGCCTGACTCTGCGAACGCTGCAGTTATGCGTTTAGTGTTTTGTAAGTGACAGTGATCGATCGATACTGCACTTGGTTGGGCTGGGCGGAGGCACAAAACGCAGGTGCTAGCAGGTATCTGGGCTGATCCCGCTAACACTGCGTTTTTGGGAACCCTAAACTGCTGGGGACGCTAGTATAGATCTGATCGGATCAGATATTGATGCGTTCAGATACTATACCACTAAGGGAGGCGTATGCTGCGTGCGTGGGTGTTAGCGGTACTGGCGCTAATCTGACGCTGCCTGGGGCGACGCATATCACCGCCGGGCGATCGGGGGGCTAAACCTTTATTCGGTAATAAACGGCGGGTGCCCTGACACTATAAAAAATAAACAAACTAACCAGCGTCAACCGTAACGGTTATACGGTGATCAGTGGTGAAAGGGTTAACTAGGGGGCAATCAAGGGGTTAAAACATTTATTAGGTAGTATATGGGGGTCCCTGACGCTATAAAACGCTGACGGCGAACCTAAATATTTACCTCACTAACTAGCGTCACCAGCGACACTAATACAGCGATCAGAAAAATGATCGCTTAGTGACACTGGTGACAGGGGGTGATCAAGGGGTTAAAACTTTATTAGGGGGGGTTAGGGGGGTACCCTAGACCTAAAGGGGGGTAATACTAACTGTCCCAACACAGTAACTGTCACAAACTGACAACTAGCAGTAATCAGAAAAAAAAAAAAAATCCGATCGGACCCCCCACCCGCGGAAGGCAAATCACGTACCCTGTACGTGATTTTGCCTGTCCGTGCCACTTTGCCGACGTACATCGGCGTGAGGCGGTCGTCAAGTGGTTAAAGTACTCTTGCAGCTAATGCAGCTGTAGGGGACTTCCTGACAGGCATGGGATTTTATCCACAAGCCACTTGAGTTGTGCTTCATATAAATCATGTTATGTATAAATAGATAAGCTACTATTATAAAGGCTATAAATCTGTTGATAATATTCCCCTCTACCTCCCTCCACCGGGAGGCACGGTGGCTACTTCCAATTTTTTATATATAAAACTTGCCCTCATGTACTGAGCTTCGCTTTTGGGTATTTTTATTATTAGAGATTCGCCAGCCTGTTACAGGCAGTACTTTCAGTAGGTACAGTGGCATTGCAGGCTCTTGTCGGCAACGCCGCCTCCTCTTCTCGTGTCTGTTTTTTATATAAGAAACCGCGCACATGCACAGACTATGTTATGCTGAGGAGGAGGGGGTCGGGTTTGCTAAGGGGCGTATTTCTACAGTCGGGCAGTACTGTGTGTAGGACGTAAAAACGTCCACACAGCTTCACAGTCTGGAAACACACGATGCCAAGGGCGGAAGATGCTGAGGACGCCAATCAGGTTTTCACCTGATGCTTGTAACACAAACGCTCTCAGTATGCACAAGCTAAACTGAAAAAAAGAGTCTGTTACAGCATACGGCCACATCACACTAAGGAGACACAGCAGCGCTGGGCACGTAAGGGATGTAAAGCAGTCATTTCCAGTACAGAAAACACTATTGTTATCAGCATTTTAAGACTGATCCTATGGTGACATTGTTTTCTTGAAAACTGTTGTCCAAGCAAAAAAAGATATTTATGTATTTTGTTACCTCTGCTTTTGTGCTTGCACTGACTTCCAGAGCTACTGTAAGGGTACTTAAGGTGCCACCCCCAGGTGCTGGGAAACCCCAGTCATGCCACCATACTATCATTCTCTCCGGAGATACCAGACATGACAAGCCAGGGTGAGTCATTGGAAGCTAGCGGTGGTGCAACTGCTTCACTCACTTCAGCCCCTATATACTTGACTGAAGATGCATTTTCCTCAGCCTTGCAGGGCCTAGACAGAAGATTAACGGCTTTAATCGGATCCTCCATCCAGGTGGATGGGAAGCGTCCTAAGTCCCCCTCCCCCACCTTAAACTCTTTACAAACAGTGGAGGGTTCAAGGGAATTGTGGGAACAAGATGAGGTATTACCCTCAGACAATATAGAGGAAAGAAAAGCCGGTTATTCCTCTGCAGAGGAAACAATACTTGATGTTTCAGCTTCACAAACTGAAGTTCAGAGCCATACTGAAATGGTTTGCTCTGCTTTTATGCTACCCCTAACAGAGTTAGCTGAAGGTCCGGTCTCCTCCCTGGGTTCCCTGAAACGTTGACAGCCTTTGCATGCGTTTCCCATCCACGCATTACTAGAGAAGATTATTTATACCGAATGGGATTATCCGGATAAGCATTTTTCCCCTCCGAAGAGATTCTCAATTCTCTATCCTATGGAGGAAAAATTCACAAGAAGATGGAAAGTTCCAGCAGTTGACACTGCGATTTCCAATGTGAATAAAAGTTTAACTTGTCCAGTGTACATTGCGCATATGCTTAAAGATCCAACAGATAAGTTGGAAGGTCTGTTAAAATCCTCTTTTGCCTTAGCAGGGGCCTGCAATTGCAGCTATAGACATCTAATATTTCAGCAAAAGCAAAGGATTAGGGACTTTAAGGACATCTGGCCTGGTAAGGCCGATATTCCATCCCCTGGGACTTTAATTGAAAATGTGGCCTGGTAAGGTCACATATTTCCATCCCTATTGTATATCAAAAGAAGGGGAGAGAACAGGGTGGTGGGACTTTGAGTGAAGCATATGATGACGATGAGGTACAAATGGTGAAATTATTTGGAGGGTTTTAATGATTGTCATGAAATACAGTCAAGTATAAAACATGTAAAATATACAATACATAGCATTGATAGCATAATAGTATAAAACATGGAGTGTTGCATGTTCATTATCACATTGTATAATAGGCAATAAACCTCCAAAATTCACCAAGAAAGAAAAGGATAAAAATTGGTAATACATAATAATCCTTGCACGGCCTATGACCACAAGATCCAAAACAGGGAGGGTATAAAGGGTAGACATGGTGTCAAAAGTACTGATTGGTAATGAAACGTGTGGTAGCTCAACGCGTTTCGTGACTAGAAGGTCACTCGTCAGGAGCAAGCACAAGATGAATCTGGGGGTAAAAAGATTGGTTCAATTGATGGTCTCTGGACAAACAAGTAGAATAGCGGGGTGGAACCCCCTATCTAAATACCAATAGACTCACTGGGTTCGTATGGTGGTGGTGTGGAGCCATGCAACAAGGCCATCCGAAATGAGACTCCCACCCGTGAGCCGTGGCGGACATCTCATCCGAATCGCCCCCATAGGCCACAACCATGGCAGGTAGAGGGACACAAGGCAACCTGGGTGGGAATAGGCAGGGGAGTGAAGGAAATTAGTATCGGGGGACAAGTGTGAGGAAGTGGGTGAGAGACCTAGAATAGGAAGTGAAGGTATAGTGAAGTAGACAGCCAAAGGGGGCTGGAAGCAAGGTGGAGTGCAGCTGAGAAGGGTGAGCCAAAAGGGGGACTGTGGGTGACAGTGGAGGGGGTGAGGGTAAAGACTGGGGACGGGTGATAGAGGTGACTGTACCTGAATGATAGGAAAAGGTTACGGAGAGACAGAGCCTGGACTGGCGTGCGAGCGAGTATGCAGGGAGCCTTGAGTGACGGAACCTACCCGGAAGGCGCCCAAGTAGGCGCCCCGGCGAGGACGCTGCTGACGTCACACCAGCGTAGCAGGATGACGGGGAAGCGGGGGGAGGCAGGGCGGGCAATGACCGCTCCACTCCTCACTACTGCCACTCCCCTGCCTATTCCCACCCAGGTTGCCTTGTGTCCCTCTACCTGCCATGGTTGTCGCCTATGGGGGCGATTCAGATGAGATGTCCGCCGCGGCTCCCGGGTGGGAGTCTCATTTCGGATGGCCTTGTTGCACGGCTCCGCACCACCACCATACAAACCCAGTGAGTCTATTGGTATTTAGATAGGGGGTTCCACCCCGCTGTTCTACTTGTTTGTCCACAGACCATCATTTGAACCAATCTTTTTACCCCCAGATTCATCTTGTGCTTGCTCCTGACGAGTGACCTTCTAGTCACGAAACGCGTTGAGCTGCCACACATTTCATTACCAATCAGTACCTTTGACACTGTCTACACTTTATACCCTCCCTGTTTTGGATCTTGTGGTCATAGCCCGTGCAAGGATTATTATGTATTACCAATTTTTATCCTTCTCTTTCTTGGTGGATTTTGGAGGTTTATTGCCTATTATACAATGTGATAATGAACTTGCAACACTCCATGTTCTATACTATTATGCTATCAATGCTATGTATTGTATATTTTACATGTTTTATACTTGACTGTATTTTCATGACAATCATTAAAACCCTCCAAATAATTTCGCCATTTGTACCTCATCATCATCATATGCTTCACTCAAAGTCCCACCACCCTGTCCTCTCCCCTTCTTTAGCTATAGACATCTGTCATTCCTTAAAGGACCAGTTCACAGATGCTCTTAACGAGCTCCCTGCACAACAGGCCCGGGAGTTGGCAGAGCTACCAAAAGCATTATGTTTTGCCATAGATGCTATGAAGGATTCTATTCATCAGGCTTCTCGCCTTGCGCTTGTACTAGTTCACATGCGAAGGACCCTTTGGTTAAAGGGTTGGTCAGCTGAAGCGCCTCGCAAGAACCTTTTAACTAGTTTTCCCTTTAACCACTTCAGCCCCGGAAGAATTTACCCCCTTCCTGACCAGAGCACTTTTTGCGATTCGGCACTGCATCGCTTTAACTGACAATTGCGCGGTCGTGCGACGTTGCTCCCAAACAAAATTGACGTCCTTTTTTTCCCACAAATAGAGCTTTCTTTTGGTGGTGTTTGATCGCCTCTGCGGTTTTTATTTTTTGCGCTATAAACAAAAATAGAGCGACCATTTTGAAAAAACGCATTACTTTTTACTATAATATCCCCCAAAAATATATAAAATTTTCTTTCCTCAGTTTAGGCTGATACGTATTCTTCTACATATTTTTGGTAAAAAAAAAATCTCAATAAGCGATTATTGATCTGTTTGCGCAAATGTTATAGCCTTTACAAAGTAGGTTATAGTTTTATGGCATTTTTATTAATTTTTTTTTTTTTTTTTTTAATGGTGGCGATCAGTGATTTTTATTTTGACTGCGACATTATGGTGGACACATCGGACATTTTTGACACATTTTTGGGACCATTGTCATTTATACAGCAATCAGTGCTAAAAAATGCACTGATTCCTGTGTAAATGACACTGGCAGTGAAGGGGTTAACCACTAGGTGGCAGTGTAGGGGTTAAGTGTGTCCTAGGGGCGTGTTTCTAACTGGGGGGCGGTGGCTACATGTTACACGTCACTGATCTCTGCTCCGATGGCAGGGAGCAGAGATCGAGTGACACTGTCACTAGGCAGAATGGGGAGATGCTGTTTACATCAGCATCTCCCCGTTCTTCCTCCCTGTGAGGTGAATTGCGGGTATCCCCGCGAAGATAGAGTCCGCGGGACCCGCGACCCGACTCACTTAGCTTGCCGCGTGCGCCCCGCTGACCGCCGCTTAAAGGGCAACGTACAGGTACGTGGTTTTGCCTGTACGAGCCCTTCTGCCGCAGTATATCTGCGTGAGGTGGTAGGCAAGCAGTTAATGGAGAACGAATATTTGGCGAGAGTTTGGATAAATACATCCAAACAATTTCTAGCGGAAAGAGTACTCTTTTGGCAGTCAAAAGAAAATATAAACGTCCTTCATTTAAACGCACACTTTTTCTCCCGCGCCAGGTACATCCACCTCTAGGCAGGGGCGACGGCCTCCATCGTCACTCTAGAGGAAGACCTCAGGGTCAAACCCAGGCACAAAGGAAGACCTGGGGCCGCAAGTCTGCAAAGCAGAATACCAAGGCCTCGTCATGAAGAGGCATCTCCCCTCATCAAAGTGGCTGGAAGACTCAGAAGTCTGGCAGAGGGAAATTCAGGACAAATGGACTCTCTCCACAGTCTCTCTAGGATACAAGCTAGGGTTTCGAAAGTTTCCACCGTCTCGTTTTCTGAGATCAAACGTTCCCAAGGATCCAGGGAAAAAGCAATCCCTGTTGCAAGCATTAGACTGATTATTGGCTCAAGGAGTGATCATACAGATTCCCAAACAGGAGCAAGGTTTGGGGTTTTACTCAAACCTGTTTACGGTACTAAAACCAAATGGGGATGTCAGATCAATTCTAGATCTACGGAATCTGAAGTTTCGCTCCTTTCGCATGGAGTGAATCAAGTCAGTAGTTTCCATCCTACAAGGAGGAGAACTTCTGGCATCCATCGACATCAGAGATGCATATCCCAATATTTCCTCCTCACCAGAAGTTTCTGCGGTTCGAAGTAGAACAAAAGCACTTTCAGTTTGTAGCCTTGCCCTTTGGGTTTGCTACAGCACCCCGGGTATTCACAAAAGTACTAGCCCCACCTCTAGCCAGGTTAAGGGCACAGGGCATAACTGTCTTGGCGATTTATTGTTAATAGACCAGTCGGTGGCTCGCTTGAAGCAAGATGTAGCCATTACAAGCAGTTACCTGGAGAGTCTGGGTTGGATTCTCAACCTGAAGAAATCCTTAAAGCCACTAAAAAGGCTGGAGTATCTGGGCCTGATCATAGACACAGCCCAGGAAAGGGTGTTCTTACCTCCCGCAAAGATCAGCTCCATACAAGAGCTGGTGCGAATGGTCAGGTCAAAGAGAAATCCCTCAATTTGCCTTTGCATGAGGTTGTTAGGAAAGATGGTAGCTTCATTGGAAGCAGTTCCCTATGCCCAATTCCAAAGTAGTAACGACAGATGCCAGCCTTTCAGGCTGGGGAGCAGTACTAGAGAAGACGACTGTCCAGGGACAGAGGTCAAGAACTGAAAGAGCCTTGCCCATCAACATCCTAGAGATTCGGGCACTATATCTGGCTCTGAGAAGCTGGACCTCCAGGTTAAAGAATTGTCCTGTCAGGATCCAATCCGACAATGCCACGGCTGTGGCATATATCAATCATCAAGGGGGCACCAAAAGTCTCTCAGCTCAGAGAGAGTTGAACCAGATTCTAACTTGGGCAGAAAAGAATGTCCAATGCCTATCGGCAGTTTTCATTCCGAGAGTAGAGAATTGGCAGGCGGACTACTTAAGTCGCCAGCAGTTATTACCGGGGGAATGGTCTCTTCATCCCGAGATTTTTCAGGCTGTTGGCCAAAGATGGGGGACTCCGGACGTAGACCTTCTAGCGTCCAGGTTCAACACAAAGCTGGTCAATTTTGTGTCCAGAACAAGGGACCCACTTGCATACTGAACAGATACGTTGGTGACCCCATGGGATCAGTTCTCACTGATCTATGCATTTCCCCTGATTCTTTGCAGGATCAGGCTGGAAACAAAGTCGGTAATACTGATAGCACCAGCATGGCCCAGAAGGTCATGGTATGCAGAGATTGTAAAGATGGCAGTGGAGGGTCCATGGCTCCTCCCACTAAGGCCAGACCTGCTATCACACGGGCCAATATTCCATCCTACTTTACGAACACTAAGTTTAACGACCTGGCTATTGAGACCCACATTCTGAAGAAACGTGGGCTTTCCAGGTCAGTTGTTTCTCTTTTTATTTAATGCTAGGAAACCAGCTTTTAGAGCTATATATTATAGAGTCTGGAAAGCTTATGTTTCCTGGTGTAAATCCAAGGGTCAGCACCCTCGGAGATATGTTATAGGCAGAATTCTTGCCTTTCTACAATTAGGCGTAGAGATGAAGTTGGCCCTGAGTACTATTAAGGGCCAAGTCTTAGCCTTATCAATTTTATTTCAAAGACCGCTTGCTACGCATTCTTTAGTCCGGGGTTTCATGCAAGGGGTGATGTGGATTAATCTGCCAGTTAGATCACCCTTAAGCCCTTGGGACTTGAATTTAGTTTTGTCGGTGTTAGAAAAACAGCCATTTGAACCGATAGAGCAAATTCCTTTAGTCCTTTTGAAAAGGAAGCTGGTATTTTTAGTTGCTATATCCTCAGCAAGGAGGGTTTCAGAATTGGCTGCGCTTTCCTGTAGAGAGCCATATTTGGTTATTCATGAGGTCAGAGTGGTGTTACGCCCTCGTATAGGTTTTTTGCCAAAAGTGGTTTTAGGC
This sequence comes from Lithobates clamitans, assembly GCA_037952925.1. Classification (NCBI taxonomy): domain Eukaryota; kingdom Metazoa; phylum Chordata; class Amphibia; order Anura; family Ranidae; genus Lithobates; species Lithobates clamitans. The sequence goes on from JBBGZY010001005.1 coordinate 2,657,959, forward strand.
TTTCATCTGAAAGATATTGTCCTGCCATAGTTTTTATCAAAACCATGTTCCAGGGAAGAAAAGTCACTACATTGTCTTGATGTGGTGAGAGCAGTGAAAATCTATTTAAAGAAAAGTGCTCGAATTCGTAAGACTGATGTCTTATTTAATCTGCCAGAGGGTCCTAAGAAAGGACAGGCAGCGTCTAAATCCACTGTCGCTAAGTGGATTCGGCAAGTTATAATTCAAACTTATGATTTAAAAGGAAAGATTCCCCCTTTTCAAGTTAAGGCGCACTCTAACAGAGCGGTTGGGGCTTCTTGGGCAGTGCGTCACCAGGCCTCCATGTCTCAGATCTGCAATCTTCAGATCTGGTCTTCAGTACATACATTTACAAAATTTTATAAAGTAGATGTAAGATGGAATGAGGATATCGCCTTTGGGTGCAGTGTGCTGCAGGCAGCAGTAAAAGTCATCAGGTCTGGGGGTGCCCTACGGGTTGTGTCTCCCTCCCCTCAAGTAGTATTGCTATGGGACGTCCCACTAAGTAATTACTTGAGGCGCTGTGTTCTATGATGTATGATAAATAAAATAGGATTTTTAAAACAGCTTACCTGTAAAATCCTTTACTTGGAGTACATCATAGGACACAGAGCTCCCGCCCCTCTTTTATGGGGTGAAGGTATATTGATTATATTGCTTGGCTACAAAAACTGAGGTACTCCTGGAAGGAGGAGGGGTTATATAGGGTAGTCAACTTCCTGTATTGGTTATACCAGTGTCAACACCTGAAGGTAGGCCCATAACCCACTAATTACTTAAGGCTCTGTGTCCTATGATGTACTCCAAGAAAAGAATTTTACAGGTAAGCTGTTTTAAAAATCCTATTTTTAGTCTCATCAGACCAGAGAACCTTCCTCCATACATTTTGGGAGTCTCACACAATTGCTTTTTTGCAAGCTCAAAACATGCCATTTTGTTTTTTGCTGAAAGTAATGACTTTCTTCTGGCCACTGTCATAAAGCCCTACTCTATGGAGCGTACGGCTTACTGTTGTCTTATGTACAGATACTCCAGTCTCTGCTGTGGAACTCTGCAGCTCCTCCAGGGTTACCTTTAGGTCTCTGTGCTGCCTCTCTGATTAATGCCCTCCTTGCCTGGTCCGGGAGTTTTGGTGTGCGGCCGTCTCTTGGCAGGTTTGCTGTTGTGCCATGCTCTTTCTATTTGGTTATGATAGATTTGATGGTGCTCCTAGGGATCATCAAAGATTTTTATAACCTAACCCTGACTTGTACTTCTCAACAACCTTGTCCCTTACTTGTTTGGAGAGTTCCTTGGTCTTCATGGTAGTGTTTGGTTAGTGGTGCCTCTCGCTTAGGTGTTGTAGCCTCTGGGGCCTTTCAAAAAGGTGTGTATATGTAATGACAGATCATGTGACACTTAGACATTTCACTAAATATGTGACTTCTGAAGGTAATTGGTTGCACCGGAGCTTTTTATGGGCTTCATAACAAAGGGGGTGAATACATACGCACATGCCAATTATCAGTTTTTTATTTCTGAAAAATCATTTTATGTATATATTTTTATAACTTTACTTCACCAACTTAGACTACTGTGTTCGGATCCATCATATATAATTCAGATTAAAAAACATTGAACCAAAGGCTGTAATGTAACAAAGTAGGTAAAAAGCCAAAGGGGGGGGGGGGGGTGTGTGAATACTTTTGCAAGGCACTGTATATAGGGTAGAAAGCGTTTTCTCACCACCGGGGGACCCAAGTATACATTCCATATTGGACATCTCTAAAAGTATAGGGGGAGAAAATTGGGCCCCAAAAGCATGACATAATTGAAGATATCTTAAAAAACATTTGGTTCGTAAGATCTCGACACACCTTAAGGTTATCATAAGTGATCAATCGCCCCTGATAAATTATGTCCCCCAATGTTGTAATCCCGTATCTAGCCCACAGAACTGGATCAGGGATAGAGTGGAAATGAGGCAGTCGAGGATTGCCCCAGAGCTCCTCCAAGAGCTACCACTTAACAGTTACTAGGACAGCCGCCAATAGTATTAAATGAAACTGGGTAGAGCGAGGATACCCAATGTGTTGGGTAATTGCAGGGTAGTTTTAGCTATTCTAGGAGTGTCCCCTTTCCAGACATATGAAATAATAATGCTATGAAGTGTCCTAAAAAATATATTGGGTATAAGTACAGGAGCCTGTTTAAAAAGATATGTAAACTTGGGACATTTTGACAAGATTGACTCAACCTACAGGGGTGAGGGGCAAAGACCTCCAGGCATCACAGTGTTGGCACAGTAGATTGACCACTGGGTCTAAATTGAGAGAGATAAATTGCTTCAGATCTCGATAAATTTCAACTCCCAAGTATCGGAACTGGGAGATCCTCTGCAGCTGCGTAGCAGGTTGCAGAGAGTCAATTACTGGACCCAGGGGGAAAAGAATAAACTTGCCCCAGTTGGTAGACTCACGAGAATTGGCCAAATCGGTCAATGACCGATAGGGCAGCCTGTAGGGAGACCCCATCATCCCTAAGATACAATAAGGTGTCGTCTGCATAAGAGACCTTTTTCTTGGAGGGGACCCACAGCTATGCCCTGCTCCTCTGGTGTAGACCCTAGGATAGCCATATATTCAATTGCCAAGGCATAAAGCCCCGGGGAGAGAGGGCACCCCTGCCTGGTCTCTCTGTATAGGGAGAAAGGAGGGGAGAGAGTGGTTCCCGTGCGTACTCTGGCCGTTGGAGATCTGTACACAGCCCTGACCCAAGAGATGAATGCAGGTCCAAAGCCAAACCTGTGCAGGATCTCCCATAAGTATTCCCATTCCACAGCATCAAAAGCTTTTTCTGCGTCTAGGGAGGCCACCACTCTGGGCCGGGAGACCCCCGTCTGCCAAGACAGTGTACAGTCTCCGAAGGTTAATATCCGCGCTCTTACCTGGCATGAATCCTGTCTGGTCTTCATTAACTAGGTTGTGTATAACCTATAACCACATTCAGTCGCTTAGCAAGAATTTTAGTAAGGACCTTGGCGTCTGTATTAAGCAAAGAAATAGGCCGATATGATGAGCACAGCTGTCCTTCCCGGGCTTAAGGATCACTTCTACAATTGCCTGAGCCATGGAGGGAGAACACCCTCCTGTAAAGTTTTAGTCAGCATGGCATGCAACCTAGGTGCCACCTCCTCCCATATATTGCTTATAGAAAACCATCCACTCCTGGGGTCTGCCCGACTGCAGTGAGCCCAGCACCTGCTGAACCTCCTCTAGGGTAATCGGACCATCTAGCTGTTCCCTTGCCGAAGCTGAGAGAACTGGGAAAGATACCTGGTCTAGAAAGCAATGGAGCTAGTCTTGGGAGTATTGTGCTCTGGAAGAATACAACTCAATGTAGTAGGAGGTGAAACAGGCATAGATTTCCATCGGGTCTAATGCTAGCCTGCTGCCGACACCTTTAAGACAGGCTATATGTCGGGGCTGGCTCAGCCCTTCCTTCTCTGAGCTGTCCACTCAGCTGTCAGCTAATTGCCAGCTCTCAGCTCTCCACAGTTCACCAGCTGTTGTGGATCTGCTCGTCAGTCCCGCATACTTAAAGATCTCCAGCTCACTTCATTCCTGCCTTTGCCACATCACAAGAAACCATCTCTTCTTTTTGTTCCTGTTTAAATACTGGCTTTGCTGACATGCCTTCTGGCTCCTTATCCTGCTTGCTGTTCCTCTACTTGGATCCCTGACTTCTGGCCTTGCTGAATACCCGATCTGGTTACTGAACTCTGGCTTGGTTGATTACACCATCTGGTTACTCTACTCTGGCTTGGCTGACTACCCGATCCGGTCACTGGACTCTGGCTATGCTGTGACTACACTTACTCTATTTACCTTTTTATTTTTATTAATAAACAAGTGTGATTTTACTGTACTTCTGTCTTGGTCTGGTTCATGGTTTCTGACAGTAGGCGAAGGCCAGGAATTCAGAAGATACAGTCAATCCACTTGTTGGTAATATTTTTTCCAGATTGAATGAGCGAGATCACCGCATGGATCAGTTTGCCATGGCGTTACAAACGCTCCTGAGTCGCACAGCTCATCTGGAATCCCCTACTGTGGCTGCTCCGGTACAACCTAAGTTGCAGGCCGTCCCTGCTGCTGCACCAGTCTCTGTGCACCCGCCTTGAGTATTACCATTATAAGAGGTATGTCTTGTTCCGCCTTGCTTCACCCGCGAATTTGGGGGCGATCCAGTTAAATGCAGAGGGTTTCTCAACCAAGTTGAGATATACTTTGAGATGCTGCCCCAGGCATTTCCCACGGACAGAAGTAAAGTAGGGTTTGTGATATCTTTGCTTTCTGAGAGAGCCTTGGCCTGGGCTAACCCTCTGTGGGACACACAAAAACCTGTTGTCTTGAGTTACCCTGAGTTTGTGGCCTCCTTTTAAAAGGGTATTTGACGTTCCCGCATGCTCCGCTTCTGCTGCCAAGTGCCTCATGTCCATCAAACAGAGTGCGAGAACGGTTGCCGACTACACCATTGCGTTCCGTACTCTGGCAGCAGAGGTTGCTTGGAACAATGAGGCCCTCGTGGCTGCTTTTTTCTCATGGTCTCTCAGATTCCATCAAGTATGAGATGGCAGCCTGAGATATACCCACTGAGCTGGAGAGCTTGATCTTGTTTGCATCCTCATTGACTCCAGACTCAGAGAGAGACTTTCTTTTAAGGAGCGCTTGCGGAAGCCTCCTGTACGTTTGGCTCCAAGCTTTGCAGTCCCACCCATGCCTCCCTCACCTCCTATGACCGAGTCGGTCAGTGAAGATGAACCCATGCACTTGGGCTTGACGAGTCTCTCTGCAGAGAGCCTTTAGGAGGAGGGAGAGATTGTGCCTTTATTGTGGCCAGGCAGGTCACTTTTTGAAGTCTTGTCCTACCCGTCCTGGGAACACCCGAACCTTGAGGTCCTGTCATGGACAGACCTTAGGTGGGGTGTCATCTCCAGTTATCCAGAAGGATAAGCCCCTACTTTTGGTCACCCTTTCTTGGGCTAAGTCGTCTATCGAGATACAGGCTCTAATCGACTCTGGGGCTGCAGGCCTGTTCATTGATGCTACTTTTGTATCAAAGCACTCGATTCCACTGCAGCTGCATGACACTCCACTTGCCATTAAGGCTCTTGACGGGAGACCTCTACTGCCTGCCCATGTGACTCATGAGATGTGTTCGGTTGTCCATGGTCATAGGGGCTTTTCACCATGAGATAATCCAATTCCAAGTGATTTACACTCCTAAGTTTCCGCTGGTTATTGGTTATCCTTGGTTACAGAGGCACAACCCCCTCTTTTGATTGGCTCCGTGCTGAGGTTCTCTCCTGGTCACCACAATGCAGTTAAACATGCTTCCGGAAGGTAGCCAAGGTCCTGTGTACCTCTTCACTCTCCTCCCTGCCAGAGGAGTACCGTAATTTTAGCGATGTCTTTGATTCATTTTAGCGATGTCTTTGATAAAGGTCAAGCCGGTAGTTTGCCTCCGCACTGGCCGTATGATTGCGCAGTTGACCTTCATCCTGGTGCCACTCCCCCTTGTGGTCGAATTTACCCTTTGTCGGTCTTGGAGGATAAAGCCATGGAGGACTAAGTTGCAGACGCACTTTCTCGGGGTTTCATCCGCAAATCCTCGTCTTCTGCTGGTTTCTTCTTTGTGAAGAAGAGGAGAGGTGAACTGAGACCTTGTATTGATTATAGGGGTCTCAATCGTTTCATGATTAAGAATGCCTACCCAAACCCATTGATTACACAGTTATTTGTCCGCCTCAAGGGAGCAACGGTTTTCACTAAGCGTGATCTGAGAGAGGCTTACAATCTCGTGAGAATTAAGGAGGGCGACGAGTGGAAAACTGTGTTTTAATAGCAGAACAGGCTATTATGAGTATCGCGTAATGCCTTTTGGCCTTTGTAATGCCCCGGCAGTTTTCCAGGAATTTATTAACGATGTCCTCCGAGATTTGTTGCAGTTATGTGTGGTGGTTTATCTTGATGATATCCTCATATTTTCCAAGTCCCTGGAAAGCCACCACATGTCTGTCAAGTACTTCAGAAATTGAGAGAACAATCTCTATTGTAAACTGGAGAAGTGAGTTCCGTCAGGAACTTGTTAAATTCCATTTCCACTGCTGGTTTTTCGATGGACCCAGAGAAACTTTCGGCAGTCCTACAGTGGCCTTTACCCGTGGGGTTGCGTCCTCTGCAGCGTTTCCTGGGTTTTGCCAACTATTATCGGAAGTTTATTCGTAACTTCTCGTCTCTGGTCAAGCCCCTGACTGATATGACTAGAAAGAATGGTAACCCACAGAGTTGGTCTCCGGAGTCCATTAAGGCCTTTGAAAGTCTCAAGGCTGCCTTTTGTTTCTTTCTGCTCCTGTGTTGGCACATCCTGATCCTATGTTACCTTTTATCCTTGGGGTTGATGCTTCTGAGACTGGTGTTGGCACCCTTCTGTCTCAACGTCTTATTCTAAGAGTGCTATGCATCCTTGTGGCTACTTTTCAAAGAAATTGTCACCTGCCGAGTGCAATTATGATAATGGTGACAGAGCTGTTGGCAATCATTTTAACCCTGAAAGAATGGAGACATCTCGAAGGTACCACTACGTCGGTTCTCATTCCTACTGACCATAAGAATCTTACATTCTTGTCTGAGAGTAAACGCCTCTCTCCCAGAAGGGCGCGATGGGCTCTTTTCTTGTCAAGTTTCAATTACATTGTCTTATTCTTACCCGGGAATAAAAACATAAGGGCTGACTCCTTGTCACGACAATTTTCCTCCACTTCCAAGTTGGAGTCCGGTTCCTATGATTCCTCATGGTCGTGTTCTGGCTACGGTTCGCACCAGTCTTCTCCTTTAGGTGACAAACTCTTGCTGCTCAGGTCGATGCTCCTCCTGAGAAACCTTGTGACCGCTGCTTTGTCCCAGAGTGTCTCCGTACTGCCGTGCTCCAGACTTGCCATTCTCCCAAGGCAGCTGGCCGTCCTGGTAAGAATCAACTCGTTTGGGCCATTTCCCAACAATTCTGGTGGCTTAGTCCATGTGCTGATGTAACTGCCTTCATAGCTGCCTGTTCCGTGTGTGTTCAGAGTAAGACTCCACGACACCTTCCAGTGGGCCTCCTACAACCCATACCCAATGGGAAGAGGCCCTAGACCCACCTGTCTATGGATTTCATTGTGGAGTTGCCCAACTCCCAAGGCAACACAGTTATCCTTATGGTGGTAGATTGGTTCTCAAAGATGTGTCATTGTATTCAACTTAAGTTGCCCACTTCTAAGGAACTGGCTTCCATTTTTGCTCAGATCTTTTGCTTACATGGGCTACCCATGGTGATTGTCTCGGACAGGGGTAGTCCGTTTGTGTCCCGGTTCTGGCGAGCCTTTTATGCACAGCTGGGAATTCAGCTTGCTTTCTCCTCTGCGTATCATCCGCAGTCTAATGGGGCCGCAGAACGAGCCAATCAGTGCTTGGAGGAATTCCTACGTTGCTATATTTCTAACCATCACAACTGGTCAGACTTATTACCATGGGCAGAGTTTGCTCACAAACAGTGCCTTGAATTCTGCTTCCCGATTGTCTCCATTTATGGCGAATTATGGTTTCCAATCTTCCATGTTGCCTGACTCGTTTGTTCCGCATAGTATTCCTGTGCTAGAAGAGCATCTCTGTGGTCTTCGTTCCACTTGGGCACAAGTCCAGGAGGCTTTGCGTCATGCTAATGATAGGTACAGACTCCATGCTGACCGCAGACGCCTGCCTGCGCCTTCCTACCAGGTTGGGGACAGGGTCTGGCTGTCATCTCGCATCCTCTGACCTCGTGTTCCCTCACTGAAGTTCGCACCTCAGTTTATTGGGCCTTTCCGTATCCTTCGCAGGATTAACCTAGTGGCTTACGCGTTGGACCTTCCTCCTAGTATGCGCATCTCAAATGTGTTTCATGTCTCCTTATTGAAACTGTTGGTCTGCAACCACTTTACCACCTCGGTGCCACGTCCTCACCCTATACAGTTTGAGAACCATGAGGAGTATGAGGTACAATCTATTGTTGACTCCCGTAAGTTCCATGGGCGCATACAGGTCCTGGTGCATTGGAAGGGGTACGGTCCGGGGGAACGCTCCAGGGTCTCTTCCTCGGACGTACATGCTCCTGCCCTCCTCTGTGATTTCCATAGACGTTTTCCCCTCAAGCTCGGTGGTCCCCTGAGAGGGAGGGGTTGTTGAGGAGAGAGGTACTGTCAGGGCTGGCTCAGCCGTTCCTTCTCTGCGCTGGCCGCTCAGCTGTTGGCTAATTGCCAGTTCTCATCTCTCTCCAAAGTTAACCAGCTGTTGTGGATCTGCTCGTCAGTCCCGCCTACTAAAAGATCTCCACCTCACTTCATTCCTGCCTTCGCCTTGGTCACGTCACAAGAAACCATCTCCTGCATTCCTTTTTAAAGACTGGCTTTGCTGACATCCCTTCTGGCTCCTTATCCTGCTTGCTGTTCCTCTACTTGAATCCCTGACTTCTGGCCTGGCTGATTACTGATTTGGTTACTGAACTCTGGCTTGGCTGACTACCCGATCCGGTCACTGGACTCTTGCTATGCTTTGACTACACTTACTCTACCTTTTTTAATTTTTATTAATAAACGTGTGATTTTATTGTTCTGTCTCATTCTGGTTCATGCTTTCTGACACTATAGTGGCCACCGGGGACTGTTCTTTGGAAATCCCGGCCAAAAACCTTCCAGTCTTCTCCCCCTGTTCAAAAACACGTTGTGCTTGGGCCAGTTTAATGTTTTTTGGCCTTAGCTATTCTAAGGAGCATTACTTCTCGGTATGCCACGTGCATGTCCGGCCAGTAATGGGGTTAGAGGTAAGCGCAAATTGGGATTCAAGCAGTTGGGCTTTTGCTTCAGCTTCTTCTAGAGTGATTGCAGCAATACTTTGGGCCCTCGAAATAAAGGAATGATAGCCTCTAGGGAATGCCTTAATGGCATCCCAGACATTGCCTGGCTATTTCAAATTCAATGGTGGGATCAGATATCCTAAACCGGCAGACGCCAGAGTCGTTCCGCATGGGGGAGTCTGAGTCTGCAGGCAACGCAGGATTGATGAATGGTGGGATATACCACGGGAAAGCAACGAGACCCCTTTAATTTTGGGCAACATGCCAACACCTGCGTATATGAGATTAATACGAGACTACGTGTTGTGAGAGAGTGACAAGTGTAAATACGATCTAGAGGGTGCTTCCACTGCCATACATTTGTTAGCCCAAATTTGGTTGCCCAGCGAGATAAGGACGAGTTAGTAGCAGGGTCTGGGTACAGTTTATTAAGTGAGGGGTTCGGAAGATATTGAAATCCCCTGCAAGAAGGATATTGTCAGTGGGGAACTTGGAAAGCAGAGATACAAGGTTATTCAAAAAGGAGATAGTAGCTGGAGGTGGCAGATATAATCCAAATATCAACCTATCAACTGTATCAATAATTGCATGGATTAGTACATAAGAGATTTATGGATCACAATGCAAACTCCCCGGGCATAACCCGACTAGGTAGCATAATGACCCACTCACGTTTTTTTTTTTTTTTTTTAAGTCCCAGCACCCTAGCCCCCACCAGATGGATCTCCTGTAGTATACAGACATAGGGGCTATACTTCTTGAGATAGGGGCTATACTTCTTGAGGCAAAAACCAACAATCCCTTTATCTTAGTGTTAAGTCCCCTGATGTTCCAGGACAAGATCCTTAATGGAGCCACATCAGAGAAGGGCAGGAATAAACAACGGATAAGAATCAACCCTCTAGACCTGGAAGGAGCTGCAAAATGAAAAACATCGGAATGTTGAAAGCTTCACGACCTATAAAGGAAATGTTGGCCAGTAAAGCAGGAAAAAACATCAACCGAGGACTACATCCACTGCACCATGACTGTCCTATTAAGAACCAAAAAAACAGTTTCATCCCAACCCACCCCACAACCCGAGAACAGTGTTTGATTACCCAAACCTAAAACACCCCAAACCATGAGTAACTGAGCCAGAGAGTAGTCTCCTATGGGGACAGTGCGTAACAGGTAGCACACCAAGCTCTCAGTTCTGGACGGTGGGAGCAAACATTTCTGCAAACTGTGTTACTTGAAGGCTATATGCACCGAGGGATCCATTACTGAAAGAACAAAAAAAAGGTTTTCCTCAGTTCACTTAGACATTGCTAAGGGCACAGACTTGATTGTAACGAAAACTGGTGAGTGACAGGGGTAAAGCAACATAGTAAACATAAAACAACCGGAAGGGAGTCATAGTTCGTCCCCCATCTCTTCATGTAGCCCACCTTTCCTAGCTTCACTCAGTAGAGCATCGGTGCATCACCCATGAGACCACGCTGTAGGACAAGGACCAAATCCTGCGTTGAAAGTTGAAAGCAGAGATAACTGCATTCCACGGCAGCAGTGGATCCTGCAGTGTTACCCGTAGGAGTGCAGGGGATCCCAAGTCAGTCAGTCTCGCAGTGTAACACATGATCGAAGAAGGCCCTCTAGCATATCCCGGTCAGCAACAGAGATAAGAGCTGAGAATGCTGACCACATGCCAGGTGGAAAGGCTTGTGGCCACTGATAAAACACAGACTGCAGAACAGCAGCACACAGCCTCCTAGTTTAACGCAGAGGGTATGAAGGGGTAAGCAGTTACCTCAAATGGGAATGCTAATTGCAGAGCCAGGAGAGTCAGTGAGACATGAACAATACCAACAGGATAAAGGCCAAATTGACAGGGCATAGCATAGAACTGGGAGCCCCAGTGTGACCTACTTTTCAGTTCAGCACAGAAGTCCCGAGCAAACCAAAATGGCATCACCAGTCAGGTGGGTTAGGGCCACAGGCATATAGGGAGAATGCTGTAAGGCACAGGAGAGCAGGTAGAAAGAGGGGAGCAGAGCACACCCAACCACATGTCAGGCAAAATCAACAGACACGCGGCAGGGAATCAAGCCATTGCAAAACTTACCCCAGGGAGGTATAGTATCGAGTAGACTCACCATCCACCATGCACAGACGAGCTAGGAAAGCATTCTGTACTTTAAACCCTTGGTGCGAAGCTGGGCCTTAACTGGATCAAAGGTTCTGCGGAGGCGCTGAGTTTCCATGGAATAGTCTGGGAAGATCATAACCTTAACATTTTCCTGGAGCTGCTCCTCCAGTTTCCTTGCCTCCCGCAGAACCAGGTCCCAGTCCCGAAAGTTGAATAAACGGAATATAAATGTGCGTGGAGAGGCAGCAGGAAGGCCTCTCACAGATGGCATCCTGTGGGCCCTCTCAACCGCAAAGTGAGGAGAGAATGGTGCCTGAGGGAGGAGCGTGCGCAGTAGATGTTCCTTGTAGGCCGCAGGATCCCTGCCCTCAACCCCCTCAGGAAGACCTACCATGCATAGATTATTTCTGTGATTTCTGTTTTCACTGTCTTCAGCGTGGGAATTCATGACCTTTTATCTTAACCACTTGACCACTGGGCACTTAAACCCCCTTCCTAACCAGACCAATTTTCAGCTTTCGGTGCTCTAACATTTTGAATGACAATTACTCAGCCATGCAACACTGTACCCATATAAAATTTTTGTCCTTTTTTTCACACAAATAGAGCTTTCTTTTGGTGGTATTTAATCACCGTTGGGTTTTTTATTTTTTGCGCTATAAAAGAAAAAAGACTGAAAATTTGGTAAAAAAATGAATTTTTATTTCTTTCTGTTATAAAATTTAGCAAATTAGTAATTTTTCTTCGTAAATTTTAGCCAAAATTTATACTGCTACATATCTTTGGTAAAAATAAGTACAAATTTGTGTATATATTTTGGTCTTTGCGAATGTTAGAGAGTCCAAAAGCTATGGTGCCAATATCTGAAAATTGATCACACCTGAAGTACTGACGGCCTATCTAATTTCTTGAGACCCTAACATGCCAGAAAAGTACAAATACCCCTCAAATGACCCCTTTTTGAAAAGAAGACATTCCAAGGTATTTGAAAAGATGCATGGTGAGTTTTTTTGTAATTGTCATTTTTTCCCACAATTCTTTGCAAAAATCAAGATTTTTTTAACTTTTTTTTTTCACAAAATTGTCATATTAGAAGGTTATTTCTCACACACAGCATATGCATACCACAAATTACACCCCAGAACACATTCTGCTATTACTCCCGAGTATGGCAATACCACATGTGTGAGACTTTTACACAGCGTGGCCACATACAGAGGCCCAACATGCAGGGAGCACCTCCAGGCGTTCTGGAGCACCCAGGCCAATTCTTATATTTCTCTCCTACATGTAAAAATAATCATTTATTTGCTAGAAAATTACATAGAACCCCAAAACTTATATATATTGTTTTTTAGCAAAGACCCTAGAGAATACAATGGCGGTTGTTGCAACTTTTTATCTCGCACGGCATTTGCGCAGCAATTTTTCGAACGCGTTGTTTTTGGAAAAAAAAACAGTTTTGTGCTTTAAAAAAAAACAAAATAGTAAAGTTAGCCCAATGTTTTTGCATAATGTGAAAGATAAAGTTACGCTGAGTAAATAGATACATAACATGTCACCCTTCAAAATTGCACACGCTCGTGGAATAGTGCCAAACTTCGCTACTTAAAAATCTCCATAGTTGACGCTTTAAAATTTTTTACTGGTTACATGTTTTGAGTTACAGAGGAGGTCCAGGGCCAAAATTATTGCTCTCGCTCTACTGATCGCAGCGATACCTCACATGTGTGGTTTGAACACAGTTTTCATATGTGGGCGGGACTTACGTATGCGTTCGCTTCTGCATGCGAGCACACGGACAGGGGCGCTTTTAAATTTTTTTTTTATTTTTTTTTTTTATTTTTTTTTTATTGTTTATTTTACTTTATTTTAGTTTGACACTTTTTTCCCAAAAGAAACTATTTTTTTGATCACTTTTATTCCTATTACAAGGAATGTAAACATCCCTTGTAATAGGAATATTGCATGACAGGTCCTCTTTACAGTGAGATATGGGATCAATAAGACCCCACATCTCACCTCTAGGCTGGGAAGCCTGAAATAATAAAAAAAAATGATCCTGGCTTTGATCGTAGCGGAGTCGGTAGAAGCACCGGAGGGTGGCGGGAAGGGGGGGGGCATCCCCTCTCTCCTCCCATAAGAACAATCAAGCAGTGGAACAGCTGTTATGATCATTCTTATGGTGTAGGGAATCGCTGGCTGAAAAAGCTGATATCTGAATGATGCCTGTAGCTGCAGGCATCATTCAGATATCCCCACACAAAGTCAAGGACGTCATATGACGGCGGGCGGGAACTGGTTAAAAATTGCGGGGTATTGCAGAGTTCTGCGGGGTATTGTGGGGTAGTGCAGAGTATTGCGGGGTATTGCAGGGTATTGCAGAGTAGTGCAGGGTATTGCAGAGTAGTGCAGGGTATTGCAGAGTAGTGCAGGGTATTGCAGAGTAGTGCAGGGTATTGCAGAGTAGTGCAGGGTATTGCAGAGTAGTGCAGGGTATTGCAGAGTAGTGCAGGGTATTGCAGGGTATTGGGGGGTAGTGCAGGGTATTGGGGGATAGTGCAGGGTATTGGGGGGTAGTGCAGGGTATTGGGGGGTAGTGCAGGGTATTGGGGGGTAGTGCAGGGTATTGCGGGGTATTGCATAGTAGTGCGGGGTATTGCAGGGTATTGCAGAGTAGTGCAGACTATTGCGGGGTATTGCAGAGTAGTGCGGGGTATTGCAGAGTAGTGCGGGGTATTGCAGAGTAGTGCGGGGTATTGCAGAGTAGTGCGGGGTATTGCAGAGTAGTGCAGACTATTGCGGGGTATTGCAGAGTAGTGCGGGGTATATTGCAGGGTGTATTGCAGGGTGTATTGCAGGGATGGCTGAGCATGGTGGGATGGATGTGACTGTATTTGTCACTGAGCACCGCTGTGAGCACTGCACATCCAGCCCATAGCGGTGCTGCCATCCGATCCCTCCCCCTCTCCTCTCACACTGTACCGATCGGTACACAGAGGGGAGGGAGGAACCGGCGTCATGACATGACGCCGGTTTGTTTACATGTGATCGCTCCGTCATTTGACGGAGCGATCACATGGTAAACGGCCGCGATCAGCGGCCGTTTACCGTGATGCGGACCCGGCGGTCACGGAAGTTCTCGGGTGCGCACCCCAGGGGGCCCGCGACAGCAGGATTCTGGGAGGACGTCCCACGGACGTCCACCCAGGATAACCCGACCGCGCTGTAGCCTTCTTTAGGCTATGGCCCGGTCGGCAAGTGGTTAACCTGCAGCGTGTGAAGGGAGGCAAGATGGTCACAAACAGAGTCCTCGATGTCGGTCACTCTCCGCTCCGCTTCCGATAGTCTATCCCAGAACTTATCCATATCCTGCGGGATTAGCCCCATGTCCAGCTGCATGAGGTTAATTTTCGCCATCGGGGTGGTCAGGCAATATTTATGTCCTGCATGATGGCATTAAATTTTTCCAACCCCAGCGGAGGTGAGTAAGGCTGCTCTTTCTGGGACGCCATGCAGAGTTGGGATTCCGTGTGGAGATGGCGGAGATGTTTTAGGAGTCGATCCGCTTTCGGTTAGAGCCGGGTTTCCCCCTTCTCATGCCCAGCCTTTATGAGTACAAAAGTCAAACTAGGGTATTGAATCCCTTAGAATCGGATCAATATGCCTCCTAGGTGCGGAGCTTCAGTCACCCACGTCCGCTCAGGTTGTCATCTTGACCACACTCCCGGTTAAGATGCGAGTACAAAAGTCAAACTAGGGTAGTATTAAATCCCTTAGAATCGGATCAATATGCCTCCTAGGTGCGGAGCTTCAGTCACCCACATCCGCTCAGGTCGTCATCTTGACCACACCCCCGCATCATCCCAGTATAACCAGTGTATTGCTTGTCCTTGGGCATATAATGTATGTATTATTTTTTTTTTTTTTTTTTTCATGCAACCGTACAGATTCCTCCATTCACATTGATGTGGATGAAGAAATCTCTGCCAGAAAAAGTGTGTGCTATTCCCACCATTAGAATATACCACCCTGCATCAACTAACTTTTAATGTTGGGCATACATGCAATGATGGTTTTTATTTTTTTTTATTTTTCGTTCATAAAGGGATTTCTCTATTCACATCAATGTGGATGAAGAAATCTCTGCTATAAAAAGTGAAAGCAATATATGACAAGGCATAGGGGCGATCTTCCCACTGATAACCCTAGGCTACCATGCTTGTGCAGTGAACAATAAAACACATTAACAATAGAACATTAACTCCATAAAACAACTTTTTTTTTTTTTTTTTTTTTATTGAAATCTGTGCCAAAAATAGAGCTGAATAGAGGTTCACCGAATGGAAATTTTGGTACCGAAACCAAAAATTCAGGATGTACTTGGCTGAAACCGAAAATGACAGTTTTAAAATATATTTACATTTTTATATATAATTGTAGAATTGTATTCAATTGTATTATGTATATTGTACAATTGTATTCAACTTTTTAATTTAATATCATGAGTTTAAATGAATATGAAATTGTCGGCCATTGTGGGCACCTTTTTTTTAGCGCAAGAGAAGCTCAAGAAAAATAGATCCCTTTAAATTCTATGTATGTCTTCACACTGGTCCGTTGCGCTTGCGTTGTGGAGTTAAAAATCTTGCTGCATTTTTTGGTCAGTAAAAAAAAAAAAACACACCTCCCTGTTGAAATGCATTGAAAACACAGCAAAACCGCATCAGTAACGCACCTGATAGGTTTGTAATGCAGTTTTTGAGTTCCATGACCTATGAAAGTCCACACCATAAGATATAGTAAAGTTGCGGCAAATCGTATTAAAATCGCATTTTTTGTGCCATTATCGGCACCTTTTTTCTTTCTCATTAAGATTTCGGTGCATCTTTAATGCTGTAGCATAGGAGCGATCTGACCACTCAAGGCCCCCATGCTTGGGCATATACCGTATATACTTGAGTATAAGTCGTTCCGAGTATGAGTCGAGGCCCTAATTTACCACAAAAAAAATGGGAAAAACTTAGTGACCCGAGTATAAGACGAGGGTGAGAAATGCACAGCTACTGTAAGTGGAAAAGAGGGTCAACAATGCCCATTTGCAGCCTCACTGTGCCCATTTGCAGCCATAGGTCCCCCGAACTTCAAACTCGGTAGTTAAGGGTTCCTAGATGCCCCCTAGCTGCAGCCAAAATTTGGGGTCTCTAAACCCAAATGGTCCCGAAATGACATTGCTGCAGATGGACACAGTTGACCGACTTTGGGGCCCCGTATCTCGGGGCGACGTAGTGCTAGGAACCCCAAATTTGGTGTGCAAACTCAGTGGAACTAGCACCATAAAATATCCGAAGCTGGGGTTTCTAGCACCACGTGTCCCCGAGATACAGGGCCCCAAATATCGGTTCAGAAAATGTCAAGCACTTTAATGCAGCAGAGAATGACATTTTCCGAACCGGCTTTGGGGCCCCGTATCTCAGGGCCACTTGGTCCTAGGAACCCCAGCTTTGGACATGTTATGGTACCAGTTCCACTGGGTTTGCACACCAAATTTGAGGATCCTAGCACAAAGTGGCCCTGAGATACGGGGCCCCAAATTCGGTTCAGAAAATGAAATTTTTTGCTGCAGAAAAGTGCTTGACTCGAGTATAAGTCGAGGGGGGCACTTTCAGCACAAAAAAATGTGCTGAAAAACTCGACTTATACTCGAGTATATACGGTACGTGTTTTCGCATCTTGAAAAAGAGAAAAAAAAAATCTGCCAGGTTGACCATTACAGGAGGGACAAAAATAACTGCGTGTCATGCCTTTGGAATTGGGTAACAGCACCTTCTGGATACAAAAGAGACGTGATGACCTCATCCTGAAATGTTAGGAAAGATCCACTTTGTGTTCCTTTTGTAAAGTGCAAAAAAACTGTACAGAACCAATTGAAATGTACACTTTTTTTATACCAGCACCTGGCTTAACGGGAAACTAAGTACAGATTCATCATCTGGTCGTTGAAGTCCACCCCTTCCATGTTGCGGTTAGTCGTGGACACACAGGGCTTCTCAACTACACCAGACGCAGTGCAAATTTTGACGCCTTATCTGCGTGAATGGAAAAGGGGACAAAAACATCCAGTTAGTCCTTCCACTTCACTGCAAGCAATTAATTGTTTCTCATGCAGGCTTTATCCCCCTTTCTAAGTTGGGTGTTTACAAGCCATTGGGGGAAGCCCCAGCGATTAGGTCGCACTGTGCCACATGAGCCAATTCCAAGATCAAATAAGTGAGAAAAGTGTCATGCTTGTATAATAATTGTTCACACCCAGGTGGTACCCCTTGAGAAACAAGGGTGACACCAAGTTTCATGCTGTCTTGCCACTTTTTCCAATGTTTTTAAATGCATCACTATCCTTTCCCTTGTAAATCCGAAAATTACATGTATAGCCTGTTGCCCTCTCACAGAGCTCATACATTTTGACCCCAGATCTGGTACACTTTCTGGGGAGACACTGAATGCAAGGCAACCAGAAAAATGAGGGACTCATCTCCACAGATGTTTTGTTGGGGCGTGAACACATCAGCAAATTTTCTGGTTAAGATTATTTACGAGGGTCTGAATTTTGTGGAGCTGATCATATTCAGGGTCACCACGAACATGACGTAGTATATTGTCTTGGAAAAGCATAAATTGCATTATATTCTCATATCTGAGCATTAGCAGGATCAACATGACCACAATTATTTTTTTTTTAATGCCCATGAGGGTTAGGCGAAAGAAAAATTTAAACTCAGAAACCGTGATAGGTTTCCTTGCAAAAAGTCTGGCAAGGTTTGAAATTTAAGTTGGCAGTGATGTACTGGTCAGCATATAATTATTGGTCCACGGCTCAAAAAAAATCAAAGGGAGTACTTAAACTTGCTGTTTCCACTTGAATTTCGGGTTAGGCAGTGAATTGGGGGAAGTATGGGTGCTCCAGAATGTGTGGGCAGCCAATCAGGACTTGCAAGCATATCCTATAAGGACACTATGGGCTTTGCGGGCCTGTGTTTGATTTCTTGGTGGCCGCAGGACGCTACTAGTGCTAGCCACCGCACCAGCTTGGACTGCACTTCCGGAAATCGCTACGAGCTACTGCAGTGCTGGTGTGTAAATTGTCAGGCTGTACTAGGCGGCTGGTGCCTGCCGGATCACCAAAAGGTAGTGTGGCAGTGCTGCACATGGGAGTAATCATGTAAATCCAGCACCTCAGCAACCTGGGAACGGGGTTGGGTAGACCTCTACTCCATAGTCTGAGGGTACCGCTGCTCTCTACAGGTTTGTACTCTGAACCTGATTCGGTCAGTGAGGGCCCCCCTTTGTTTTCATCTGACATAGTCAGAATACTGTAGGCTTCTTCGCTAGTGTACCTTTATTTTTCATACATCATGGAACAAAGTCAGGCTAATATTCATTACTTGCTGGGTTATACTTCATCATTAGGTGAATGGACACTAGTAGACCAAAGGTCTTTAGACAGGAAGTAATCCCCTATATAACCCCTCCCTTGTTTGAGCGCTCTGAGCTCCAGGTTTCTAGTTCCACAAATGGTTACAAAAATGAATCAAGGGATTGACCGATCGGATCCATTTGACACAGGCTTTTATGCTTAGATAAATGGTACCCGAGCCTCACAAAGAAGACTCAAGATCCTGCAAGATTTTGCCTGTAACGTTGCCTCCAGGCGCTGGACCCTGCAGAGTGGAAATCCTGGACACTACAGCGTTAAGGCATTTCATGCAGGGTGCTATACAGGTCCAAGGGAGTGGACCCTAGACATGAAAGGGTACCTAGTCCTTGAAGGTCCAAGTGACTGGAACCCGCCGTTAAGGGTGTAGATTGGGCCCTTAGCTTTGAAGTGGCCCTGCGCCTGGATGGGTAAGCGAAACCCCTTTATTTTATTATTGTGGGGTGTCCCAGTGATTGTAACAATCAGTCAAGCTAGCTAAAGGCTGGACACCTGTGTGCGGTGACTATACGGGGGAGTTCTGGGCTAGCTGAGGGTGTTTGCAAAGTGTACCTTTTTTGCTTGTCTGGCTGTCTTACCTGAATGATGGTGCACCATGGTGCGCCATTTCACCTTGGTTTGCCATGGTGCAAGTGCGTTCGCAAGAGTGCCGCTGGGCTCAGCAGTTTGGCGGCCATGGTGCACGCGGATTCGCATGCACATGTGTTGTAGCCCTTATCTGGGCTTACGAAGATTTGCGTCGTACGTGAATACAGTTATGCCCGCTTGCCGGGACCACGCAAATGCGTGCGCACACACGCATAGAATGTTCCAGCGCACACCCAGCTTATTTAAGCTGTGCAGGCCAAACATGTGGTGCTTTCAGAAGGCAGCTGTGGGACACAGAGCAAGCTCTGAACAGACACTTGCAGTGGTTCATTTTTCCTTACCTGGGTCACATTAAGGCTTTGAACAGACACTTGCAGTGGTTCATTTTTCCTTACCTGGGTCACGTGAGTCACCAGGTGTTGCTTGGCAGGCTAAAGGTGCTTAGCAGGAATATTGCATAAGGGCTTGGTGAGCCCTATTAAAGGGTCTCCCTTCTGAGGTGTTTTAACTACAACCAGGTACTCTTTGTAGGCATTGAATGTCTTCCAAAAAGAGGAGTGGGACTAACACCATAGGGAAGGGCACACTATGTCATCAGTAGTTCCTGATGAACCTAGTCGTATCCCTAGTGTTGTATCCCCTGAAAGACCAGAGGCTCCAGGGCAATCTGAGCCGCTACACTTATCTGGTATTGTGCCTACAGTCAACGCTGCTGCTTCACCCTTTATCACTAAGGATGAACTGTCCTCAGCCCTAGCCGGGTTAGAGCACGGGATTGCCGGCATGATTGCCTCCATCCCGCAGGGTGGCAGGAAGTGTGACAGATCCTCCTCCCTGGAGTCTCCTAGTCTGGAGCAGGAATGGGTTGAGGATGGGGAAGAGCTGAAAGCTCAGGATTCAGTGAAGTGCCCGGCAGATGAGTCTGCTACTGTGCAATCTGGAAAAGATGATATCCAGTCGATGTCTGCCTCTCAGTCGCAGAGGCTGTTGATCCAGACTCTGACCGAAATGTTTCGTTCTGCCTTTAAGTTGCCTCTTGCAGAGGTTACTGAGCCCTTCCCGGTCTTCCTTTCAGGTCGCACAGACTTTCCCGCTACACCCCCTGTTGGAACAGGCAATGTATGCTGATTGGGAACATCCTGACAGGACTTTTATGCCTCCTAAAAGGTTTTCCCTTTTAAATCCCATGGACGAAAAGTTCGTAAAAAAAAACAAGAACTTGCCTGGTAGATAACGCAAAGGGCTTGAAATACCCTGTTGACAAGAAATTGGAATTATTATTAAAAGCTTCCTTTTTTCTTTGGCCAGTTCAGCTATTCAGCTAGCTGTTGCAGCAGTTTGTATTTGACAGCCCATAAAGGATCAAGTCAAATGGCCTGATAGGCCTAACCAGGAGGATGATCTGCCTGAAAGCAAGACAGATATTCCTTGAGCGCTGTGTTTTGCTGTTGACGCCTTAAAGGATTCAATTCAGCAGGTTTCTCGTATGGCTCTCTTGTCTGTACATATGCGCAGACTTTTATGGCTTAAGAACTGGTCAGCTAAGCTTCCTTGTAAAAAGTTATTGGCAGGTTTTCCATTTCAGGGGGAACGTTTATTCAGTGATCACTTGGACAAATATATCCAAAAGATTTCCAGAGGGAAGAGTTCTGTACTTCTTGTGAAGAAAAGCACCAAACGTCCCTCGTTTAAAAGCGAGTGGGTCACCTCAATTATGTCTCGCAGTTACGGTGGGTGCCCCTTCAGAGGTTTCGAAGATCCAGTGTTCCCTCGGATCCTTCAAAAATAAACTTATTGCTTCAGGAACCACATCATCTAGTGCATAAAGGAGTTATTGTAGAGGTTCTAGTATCCGAAAAAGGCACATGGTTTTACTCAAACCTGTTTACGGTTCAGAAATCAAACTGGGACACAAGTCCCATTTTGGACCTAAGGTCCCTGAACACGTATCTATTGATACAATCCTTCAGATGGAGTCTGTCTGCTCAGTAGTAACCTCACTCCAGAGGGGAGACTTTTAGCCTCCATCGATATAAAGGACGCATACTTACATGTACCTATCTTTCAGCCTCATCAGAGGTTCATACATTTTGCAGTAGAGGAACATCATTTTCAGTTTGTGGCTCTACCCTTCGGGCTGGCTTCAGCTCCCCAGGTGTTCACAAAGGTCCTAGCACCAGTACTTGATCTTTTAAGGGCCCAAGGGATCCTGGTGATCGGGTGTCTGAACGCCCTCCTGCTCAGAGATCACTCAGTACAGGCTCTAGAACATAATAAAAATATTCAAATAAACAAAAGCGTGCGCTAAGAATAGTATATGTGCAAAAACAAATCGCATTTAAGGAATCTTCATTAATGTCAATCATATATTGTGATAACCATTGATCAAAACAGCTGATAATAATAAAGTGCAAAATGTGCTATAGTGTTAGCATAAATAAATAAAGCAGCTTGTATAAAGTGCAAGGTATACTAGAAAGTGGCCAAACATTAGCAAACAAACAGTTTGAATGGTCCCACATTCAATACAGGGTAGCCCCTAAACAGTCCTATAAAGAATGAACCACCTCAGCAGTGAGAAGAAAAAAAATAGTCCATAATAAGATGTCAGAAGGAAGAAAAAGGGGAAGTTCCATAAACAATGCACCGCTTCCAGGGGACAACCGAAAATATCCACGGTCCGTCAGGTCACACAGCCCAAAAGGTGCATGAAGAGGAAGGTGGTGTATATGTGAAAGTTTCCCCGTGCTCCAAGGATGTAACAGATGGACTCTTACCCGAACCGATGGACCTCCCTTCTGGCGAGGTCGTACTGGCAGGCAGACTTAGCTCTCTGCAGGGACTGTGGATGGCTCCGAGTCCTCCGGTGTATCTTCCGTCCGCGATCTGGAACAAACCAATACTTCCTCCTGCGGGGGGGTGACAGAACATAATATACAGAGCATAATATACACAGTGAGGTATTTGAAAAGATTAGGCTGGATCATAAATACCGAACTGTCAGCCTTGAGACCAGCTCAAAGTCTAAAATATTAGGTTTGATTCTAAACACGGTCCAAGCAAGAGCATTCCTGCCACCCTGAAGGATCAGGTGCATCAGATATTGGGCACCAGACAACCCTTCATTCGGCTCTGTATGAGTCTTCTAGGGAGGATGGATCCTTCAAAGCAGTGCCCTATGCCCAAGTTCCATTCCAGGCCTTTACAACAAGACATCTTGTCGGCTTGGAACAGAGGAAGAAAAGCCCTGGATTATCCAATGTGCTTATCGCACGCTTAAGCCTAAACTGGTGGTTGCAGGATCAGAACCTGCAAAAGGGAAAATCCTTTCTTCCGGTAACTTGGAGAGTACCGACTACAGATGCCAGTCTCTCAGGCTGGGGAGCAACCCTAGACAGGCTCACAGCCCAGGGGTAATGGTCAGGGACAGAGCAGACCCTGCCCATCAGCGTCCTAGAATTACGGGCAGTACATCTGGCCCTACGACCCTGGACGGTGGAGCTTCAGGACTGCCCCATCAGGGTTCAGTCCAACAAAGCCACTGCAGTGGCCTATATAAACCACCAAGTTGGTACCAGGAGTCGTTCAGCTCTGAAAGAGGTGAGCTACATACTAGCCTGGGCAGAGGGACATGTGCCAATAATATCGGCAGTCCATATCCCGGGAGTAGAGAACTGGAAGGCAGATGATCTCAGCCGCAAGCAGATCTGCCCGGTGGAATGGTCCCTACACCCAGAGATGTTCCAGGAAATTGCCAACGTTTGGGATGTCCAGGGGTCGACCTACTGGCATCCAGGTTCAACAACAAGCTACAGCAGTTTGTGTCTCGAACAAGAGATCCTCTGGAAATCAGAGCAGGTGCTCAGTTTGCATGGAGCCAGTATTCCCTGGTTTATGCTTTCCATGCCTTAGATCACGGGTCTCCAAACATTCTAAGCAAAGGGAGAGTTTACTGTCTTTCAGACTATAAGAGGGCCAGATTGTGGCCAGTGGGAGTAGAAAATGCCTCAGACTTGGTGATCAGCAGGGGTAAAACTATTACATAACGCCTGTGGGCAGTAGGAAGTATTGGTATCAGTGGGAAGAATAATCTCTATTGTTGGTGTCAGTGGGAAGGATGGGTGCCCCATTGTTGAGATCAGTGAGAGAAATAGTACCCCATCATTGGCATTGATGGAAGGAATAGTACCCCAGCTATGGTGTCAGTGGAAGGAATAGTGCCCCAACTATGGCGTCAGTGGAAGGAATAGCGCCCCATTGTTGGTGTCAGTGGGAGGAATAGTAACCTAAGGACCGGATAAAGACAAGCAAAGGGCTATATCTGGCCCGCAGGCCATAGATTGGAGACCACTGCCTTACACGATCTCACACTGCAGATATAGTTATAATACTCGCGGTATACACCCTGTTCCAAATTATTATGCCAATGATATTTTTCTCATTTATCTAAATGATGTAAACAGTCAGCATAATTCTCATGTTATCAACTATTAAGAGTAAAATTCAAATTTTATTGAACAAACCTCCTAATGATAAGTTTTTTTCAGAATAAAAAAACTTACAATGCATTGTTCCAAATTATTACGCACAGTAAGTTTCAAAAAACTTTATAGGTTGTAAAGAACTGAAAATTGTTGTTTGCTGTGTTTTCAGCATATTTACTGAAATCAAAAGCCATTTCCATCAAACTTTGAACAACATTTTAACTTTTTAAACATTTTAACAGGTCACGTTACATTTTAACATAGGACCCCTTATTTGATAGCAGCTTCACAAGTCTTGCATCCATTGAACTTGTGAGTTTTTGGACAGTTTCTGCTTGAATTTGTTTGCAAGATGTCAGAATAGCCTCCCAGAGCTGCTGTTTGGATGTAAACTGCCTCCCACCCTCATAGATCTTTTGCTTGAGGATGCTCCAAAGGTTCTCCATAGGATTGAGGTCAGGGGAGGATGGAGGCCACACCATGAATTTCAATCCTTTTATCCCCATTGCAGCCATTGATGCAGAGGTATTCTTTGCAGCATGAGATGGTGCATTGTCATGCATGAAGATGATTTTATTACAGAAAGCATAGTTCTTCCTTCTGTCCCAGGGAAGGAAGTGGTGTGTCGAACTCCACATACTTTGCAGAGGTCATCTTTACACCTTCGGGGACCCTAAAGGGGCCGACCAGCTCTCTTCCAATGATTCCGACCCAAAACATGACTCCACCACCGCCTTGCTGACGTTGCAATCTTGTTGAAACAGGGTGGCCGTCCACAAACCATCCACTACTCCATCCATCTTGACCATCCAGGGTTGCACGGCACTCATCAGTGAACAGGACTGTTTGAAAAAGTCTTCATGTATTTTTCTGCCCAATGCAGCCGTTTCTGCTTGTGAGCATTGGTTAGTGGTGGCCGAATGGAAGGTTTATGCCCAGTTGCAAGACTCTGGAGGACTCTACACCTTGATGTGCGTGGGACTCAAGAGGCACCAGCAGCTTCAAATATCTGTTTGCTGCTATGTAATAGTGTTTTAGCAGCTGCTCTCTTGATCCGATGCATGGACCTGCAGAATTCTTCCTCAATGTGCCTTTATCTGCACGAAACCCGTGTGTGCTCTGAATCGGCCACAAATCTCTTAATAGTGCGATAATCACGATTGCGTTTTCGTGAAATATCTAGTTTTCATACCTCGTCCAAGGCATTGAACTATTTCACTCTTTTCGGCAGCAGAGAGATCCTTTTTCTTCCCCATATTGCTTGAAAATGGTGCTCTGCTTAATAATGTGGAACACCCTTCTTTAGTACTTTTTTCCTTTAATTGGGCTCACCTGGCAATCTAATTATCACAGGTGTCCGAGATTTTTTTCAGTGATCAAAAGAGCCCTGAGTTAATGCCATCCATGAGTTAAACTGAAAAACAAAATATTTAATCTTTTTGACACTGAAATAGAATTTGCATAATAATTTGGAACAGAGGTTAGTGCTGTTTAGGCACTGGAAGTATACTATTTTTCAGAAGGAATTCAATATGAAAGGTCATTTTTTTCAGTGTACTGCTTGGGTACATTTAACATTTCAAGATCTCCCTATAAGATCTTTCTTTTTGACTTAGGGGCCACATTAATTTGTTTTTCGATATACTTTTTAGTTGCAGTTTTAATAATTTACGTTTTTTTTTTTGCTTTGTTTTTATCTAGTGTGCAGTCACTTATATTGACTATGGAAATTCAGAAATATTAAACCGAACCAGTATTGTTGAACTACCAGAAGATTTGCAGATGCCCCCTGTGGCACAGAAATTTAGACTCTGGGGACTTCAGCTTCATACCTCTTCTGATATTGAGCAGGTGAGCTACTAATATTATCCTTTTTAAAAGATGTGATTGATTATTATATGTCTTTTTTTTTTTCCCTTTTGGCTGAGAAAGGAAACCCTTTCTTGTATTGCTGTCAAACGCATCTGACTCTGTACTCAGAATCAGTTGGTAGACATTGATATATTGATATACATGATTATATATATGAATTGTATACCAGGTAATATAAATATATGAAATAATTTGTAGTGCTGTCAAACACTTCTGGCTCTGCATTCTAAATCAGTTGGTAAACCTTGAGATGCATGATTATAAATATGGATTTTTATAGCAATTAGTATAAAAATTTGATGCAAACGAAGGTGTACATTAAAGCAGTTCTAGCAATGGGGGGAAAAGCGAACTTAGGACTTTAATTGGGACGCAAGGGAAGGTTTGCGCCCCCATCCTTAATATCATGAAAAAGAGGGGGGGAGGTTGGGACTTTAAATGTGGTGCGCATGATGCAGCCCAATCACACTCTCAGAGGTGCAAACATATGTATGTTTATTAAGGACCAATGATACACATGGCATAAAAACGCATTGCAAACATTAGACATAAAATAATCGCATATAAACAATAAATATATGTATATACAACCATAGGACATAAGTAGGTACAGTTATGCATCTTAAAGTGGAGTTCCACCCACTTTTACAACTCTTCAGCATCCCTCACTAAACTGTGCACTGTAAACGAATTGGATATTTTTGAGTTTTTTTTTTTCAGCACCTACTGTATATCTGCTGTATTCATTTTTCACTTCCTCCTCCCTGGCCGTGGCTCATCGCATCATTTCCTGTTTGCAATGTCTTCTGGGAAGGGGCGGCAACTTCCTCTGACACTGCCATTGCTATGGAAACCTGACCTGAAACCTATTACACTGCTTGTGCTGCACTGAGCATGTGCGAGATCTGCAAGGATAAGATCCAGGAAGAAATACAGTCTGGCTTCAGATGCCCACACTTAAGATGGCCACGGCCTGCTTTAAGTTTATAAAATAACAAACTACTGCTAACAAAACAGACCTTAGTTTACAGACTAACTTTACTAGAATACATTAAGCTTGTGTATTATAGGGGTATTTTTATTTAAAAAGTATAATTTCGGATGGAACACCACTTTAATCCCCCAAGCAAGATAATGGTCATTTGAAGTAAAAAACATCTGAAAATTGGTCAATGTGTGTTTGATGCATCAAAGGTAGGCCCGACGCTGCGTTTCATGGAATTCAATCCACTCTTTAGGAGCCGGATGCATCTAAATTCTATAAAAAATGTATGGAAAGCAATATAGTTTCATGGGTCTAACAAAATCAGCAGAAAAGGGGGAAATTGGGCATCATGGGCCATGCCAAAAAGGTTACTCACATGATAGCCAAAACTGGGACCGTGCGACAAAACAAAGCCAGGGGAGACACTCCCTTCCACACACTTATGGCTATGCTATGCCGTTCCCACCCCACTCAATCTTAAACACCACTGTTCTACCAGTTCACACACCTCTCTCATTTTCACCTTTTCTCCCCAGCTCATTCACACTACCTGTCCTCGCCAGACGTCCCTGCCTGCCGGTTTTTGTGGGTGCTTGAGTCACTTCGGCCACCGTGGCCGACGATAATGGGGTGCGCTCTCTGCCTCAACCCCGGGGAAGACTCTATGGACCCAGACCAACATCACATTGCAACACATAGGTCATCACAAACCAACCATTGCATAAACTTGTGAGTATGCAGAAAACTACATTTTCAGCATATTTTCTCTACAAATACTTATTCACACATTAATAGACACTCTATTGTTTTTGATATAGTTTAATCGCATCGGACTCCTGACGATTGGTTTAAAGCCAAGAAACGCGTTGAGTTTAGATCTATTAAAGCATTCATTGACTGTACAATGTATGTGTTCCTGTAACTGTACCACCAATTCATGAACCCTGCTCGTCCATATATCGCTGTTAACAACATGTTTTAGAGTTCAGATCTATTGATGTATTCACTGATTGCACAATGTAAATGTGTTCCTGTAACTGTACAACTATTTACGAACCCTGCTTGTCCATATATTGCTGCTAACATGTTTTACTCTGGCCTCAATTGTGTTCTCTTTCTCTTCGAATGTATTTGGTCCTAATACCTATGCCAATAAACTTTTTTACCATTACTATCTTTTACCATCATCTATGTAGATTATATACATTCTATTTTTTCTCACCCTAATTTTTGCCATTTGGCCCAACATGCTCACCCACATGCCTCATACAAAGTCCCGTTTCTGTCCCCCGTTTTGTTGCATATATTTGGGATGGAGGCATGTTGGTGTTTTTCCGCAAAAACAGTGTGGATTGGTCACAACCCCCCTTGACGAAAGCCAGGGGAGAGCCATGGAGCCTGGCCCGGGAGCTGAGAGGGGGACCTCAACGAGGAACACCGGACCGCACACACCAACACCCCGCAGTGGAGGGAACTTCTATAATGTAGGAAATATAAAAAATGTATCTATGATGATACAAGTAACAAAAAACGAGATGGTATAAACTGCAGATATCACCAAGGTGATTGAAAAAAAAAAAGCACCCGGAAGATTACCTTGAAAAATGCATGTGATGTTTGAAGCCACATAGATGGGAGAAGATCAGGGTGTACATAGGTTGTATCAGCACCATCTCTGAATACCATGAAGCAGGGAGTGAGATGCTCCCCCCCCCCCCGTCTTCTGGGGACAGCTCTGATTCAGACCCAGGTCCCGCTGTGGCAGGCGGCCCCTGTTCTGATGCTTCAGAGGTTGCGGACCATGACTCTTTGGACACCCGTCCGTTTCAGCGCACGAAAAAGCGCTAGTAGGAGCACTTATCACTGCGGTGTGGGATACCTTAAAATTAGAGGAGACAGCGGGGGCATCTGCAGAGGTGTCGTCCCTTTTGGGTCCCACAAGCCGGCCCGCACTGCTAAGGTGTTTCCCTACCTAACATATTTTGATAAGTTTATTTACAAGGAGTGGGAACGCCCGCAGTGGGCCTTTTCAGCCCCGAGACGAATGGCGGTGCGTTACCCCTTTGAGGAGAGTTTTCTGAAAAAATGGACATCTCCGGTCGTTGACACCCCCCGGTATTTAGGTTAAATAAGGTGACCACGATTCGGTGGAAGGGTCCCCTTCTTTCAAGGACCCTGCCGACTGAAGGGCTAAGGCAGTTGCCCGGTCCATGTTTACAGTAGTGGGGTCAGCGCTTCGGCCGGTGTTAGCCACGGCTCTGGTGTCACAGACGCTGACTGAATGAGCTAAGTTGTTGCACTGCGAGTTGGGGAAGGAACAGGTTTCCCCAGTCTGTGTGGAACTGGCAAACCAGTTGGTGCACGGCCTTAAGTATGTCTGTGATGCGGCCCTGGATACGACCCCTTTGCTTTCTAGAGCCTCGGTATCAGCAGTAGTGCTGTGTCGCCTGATTTGGCTCAAGTGTTGGTCTGCGCACCAGACATCTAAGAAAGGGCTGGTGGATTTGCTCTTCCAAGGTGAGAGGCTGTTTGGCGCTTTGCTGGATGACATTATTACGAATGTTACTGGGGGAGAGAGTACTTTGCTCCCACAGTCCAGAAAGGGTAAGGAGCCACGCCGTAGGCAGGGGCCCTCTTTTTCCACTCAGAAGCTGCGTTTTCGTCCGCCCGTGTCGGTGGGTAAGCGTTCCCAGTCCGACAAGGTGCCCGCTGAGGGACAAAAGCGTCCCTGGTATCGCAGGCCGAACAAGCCTGCAAACAAATCGGCTTCCGCATGAAGGTTCTCCCCCGCCCGACTCTCGGGTGGGGGGTCGCCTTCGGGAGTTTGCGGACCGGTGGGCTTCTCTTTTTTCCGACCAGAAAATCTGCAAGCTGGTTTTGTCAGGCTACAAGAGTTAGTTTCTTGTCCGCCAGGCAGGTTTTTTCCCTCCAACCTTCTTCTTGCCCCTCAGGAGGCCCAGTTTTGGGGCAGTACAGGACTTGTTACTCCGTGGGGTAGTGGTGCCTGTTCCGACGTCGGAAAGGTTTCAGGGATCCTACTCCAATCTGTTTTGTAGTCCCGAAGAAGGAAGGGGTCCGTCTGGTCCTGGATCTCAAGGCCCTCAATTGCTTTGTGAGGGCTCGAAGGTTCAGGATGGAGTCGATTCGTTCTGTGGTCGCTGCACTGCATCAGGGGGATTTCCTGGCTTCCTTGGACATCAAGGACACATACTTGCATGGCCCCATTTGCGTCAGGCACCAGAGGTTCCTGCGATTTGCGGTCGGGGACACGCACTACCAATTTGTAGCTCTTCCCTTTGGCCTAGCGTCAGCACCAAGGGTCCAAGGTGCTGGCTCCGATTATAGCGTTGCTGAGACAATGAGGGATCGGGATCGTGGGTTACCTGGACGACCTTCTCCTGAGAGCAGCTTCTGCTTCAGAACTAAGGGAGGATGTGGCAATCACCATGCATACTCTTCAGGAGTTTGGCTGGGGGTCGAATCTGCAGAAGTCTGTGTTGCTGCCCACCCAGCGTCTTAAGTACTTGGGGTTGATTCTGGACTCCTCAAAGGCGAGAGTCTTTCTTCCTTAAAGCAAGCTGTAGCTTCTCCAATCTGCGGTGTGGTTACTGATGTCCCGCAGGTGGTCGTTGCTGTGTTTCTGGGCCTTATGGTAGCCACTTTTGAGGTGGTACCGTATGCTCAATTCCACACTTGGGTCTTGCAGAAAGAGGGAGTGTCCAAATGGGACAAGTCTTCGACATCCCTGAATGGTCAAACCTGGGTGAGCCAGCTAGTCGGGGCTTCTCTACTCTGGTGACTGAGATCCCTGGCCCTTTGGTCCAGAAAATCGTTCCTTCCTCTTCTTTGGACGGTGATCACAATGGACGCCAGCCTGACGGGCTGGGGAGGTGTGTGTGTGTGTGAATTTTGGGTGTCCAGTCGGCCCAGGGTCGCTGGACGCAGGAGGAATCCCCCCTGTCGATCAACATTATGGAGCTGCGGGTGCCTCTCCACGTGTTCGTATAGGCTGCAGGGTCGCCCGGTCAGGATCCAGTCGGACAACGCCACGGCGGTGGCGTATGTCAATCATCAGGGAGGAACAAGGAGTTCAGCAGTAGCACGGGAGGTCTCCCACATCCTGCAGTGGGCAGAGCGGCGCGTGCTGGCCCTGTCAGCCGTGTACATTCTGGTCGTAGAAACTGGTAGGCGGACTACCTCAGTCAGTTGCTGGACCAGGGAGAATGGTCACTGCATCCGGAAGTGTTTCGGCTCATTTGCCTACGGTGGGGCATGCCGGATGTGGATCTTCTGGCCTCTCGGCTCAATCGGAAAGTACAGGGGTTTGTGGCCAGGTCAAGAGATCCCTGGGCGGACGCGGCAGATGCGTTGGTGGCCCCATGGGGGGCAGTATTGACTCATTTATGCCTTTCCTCCTCTCAGGCTCCTTCCTTGTCTGCTGCGCAAAGTAGAGGACGAGGGGATTCTAGTAATTCTGATTGCCCCAGACTGATCTCGATGTCCTTGGTACGCCGACATGGTACGAATGGTGGCAGATGTTCCTTGGTGGCTGCCGGTGCAGGGAGGGCCTTCTGTCTCAAGGTCTGATACTTCACCCAGCTTTACTGTCGCTGGCTTTAACGGCATGGCTGTTGAAAGCCAGGTGCTGAGGGACAGAGTGCTGTCGGCTTTGGTAATTTCTACAGTGCTAAGGGCGAGAAGTTTTCTTCCTGGAAGATTTATCATCACACTTGGAAGGCTTACATCTCCCTGTGTGAGGAGATGGGGTAGCATCCGCGCTCATACTCTATTTCCAAGATCCTGCTGTTTCTGCAGCGGGGGGTGGACCAGAGGCTCGCGTTAAGCACCATTAAGGGGCAGATATCAGCTCTGGTTGTATTTTTTTCAGCGGCCCCTGGCAACGCACTCATTAGTTCGTACGTTTGTGCAGGGGGTTCGGCATGTGGCCCCTTCGGTGCGCCCGCTGCTGCCCCCATGGGATCTTTATCCTGTGCTCTCGGTGCTTCAGAAACCACCCTTCGAGAACATTAGGGGGATCCCTTTACTAACGCTTTCTCAGAAAGTAGTCTTTCTAGTGGCTATTACGTCCGCAAGGTGGGTCTCTGAGTTGGCAGCCTTGTCATGCAAGGCTCCCTATTTGATTCTCTACAACGATAAGGCGGTGCTGCGTCCACAGCCTTCTTTTCTACCGAAGGTAGTTTCTGCCTACCACCTAAATGAGGACATTGTGCTTCCATCCTTATGTCCTTGGCCTTTGCATCCCAAAGAGGTTGCCTTACATTCTATGGATGTGGTCCAGGAGCTGAGGGTGTATCTGTCTGCTACGGCTCTTTTCAGGAGGTCGGACTCTGTTTATCTCGGTGGCCGGCCCGAAGAGGGGCCTGTCGGTCTCAGCAGCCACCATTTCTCGATGGATCAGACAGATTGTTGTCTAGGTGTATGACATAAAGGGGCGGTTTCTGCTGTTTCCTTTAGATTCTAATGACTATATACAGTGCAACCTGGAAACTATTCACATCGATTCACTTCTTCCACATTTTGTTATGTCACAGCCTTATTCCAAAATTAAAAAAAAAATTAAATTCATTATTTTCCTCAAAATTCTACAAACAATACTCCATAATGACAGCGTGAAAGAAGTTTGTTTGAAATCTTTGCAAATTTATTAAAAATCAAAAAATCACATGTACATGAGTATTAACAGCCTTTGCCATGACGCTCAAAATTGAACTCCGATGCATTTGTTTCCACTGATTATCCTTAAGATGTTTCTACAACTTGGAGTCCACCTGTGGTAAATTCAGTTGATTGGACATGATTTGGAAAGGCACACACCTGTCTATATAAGGTACCACAGTTAACAGTGCATGTCCGAGTACAAACCAAGCCATGAAGTCCAAGCAATTGTCTGTAGACCTCCGAGACCGGATTGTATCGAGTCACACATCTGGGGCAGGGTACAGATACATTTCTGCAGTTTGAAGGTCTCAATTGGCACAGTAGCCTCCATTTGTAAATGGTAGTTTGGAACCACCAGGACTTTTCCTAGAGCAAGCTGCCCGGCAAAACTAAGCGATCAGGAGAAAAGGGCCTTAGTCAGGGAGGT
Source organism: Lithobates clamitans (assembly GCA_037952925.1). Taxonomy (NCBI): domain Eukaryota; kingdom Metazoa; phylum Chordata; class Amphibia; order Anura; family Ranidae; genus Lithobates; species Lithobates clamitans. Next base: position 2,690,545 of record JBBGZY010001005.1, read on the forward strand.
GACCAAGAACCCGATGTCACACTGACAGAGCTCCAGCGTTTTTCTGTGGAGGAGAACCTTCCAGAAGAACGACCATCTATGCAGCACTCCACCAATCAGGCCTGTGTGGTAGAGTGGTCAGACGGAAGCCACTCCTCAGTAAAAGGTACATGACAGCTCACCTGGAGTTTGCCAAAAGGCACCTGAAGCACTCTGATTGTGCGAAACAGAATTCTCTGGTCTGATGAAACAGATGGAACTCTGGCCTGAATGGCAAGCGTCATGTCTGGAGAAAACAAGGCAATGCTCATCACCTGGCCAATACCATCCCTACAGTGAAGCATGATGGTGGCAGCATCATGCTGTGGGGATGTTTTTCAGCGGCAGGAACTGGGAAAGTAGTCATGATAGAGGAAAATATAAATGCAGCAATGAACAGACATCTTTGATGAAAACCTGCTCAAGAATGCTCTGGACCTCAGACTAGGGCAAAGGTTCATCTTCCAGCAGGAGAATCTACCCTAAGCACCCAGTCAAGATAACAAAGGGGTGACTACGGAACCACTCTGTTAATGTCCTTGAGTGGACCAGCCAGAGCCCAGACTTAAAGCCGATTTGAACGAGGGATCAACCGTTATCGTTTTTTTTGGTGCCGATATGATACCAATATTTCGGCAACCTCTCAGGCCGATAACTGATATTCTGTATATTTAAAAAAAAAAATGTTTTCACTTTTTTTTTTATCACTGTTATTGCTGTCACAAGGAATGTAAACATCCCTGTGACAGTGATAGGCATTGACAGGTACTCTTTATTGAGAGATCGGTGGTCTTTAGGACTCCAAACCCCTCCTCTGCACTTGAAAGTATTCAGAATGTCGAGCTCTGCATTTTTGAATACTTTCTATTTTTTAAAACTGGTGCCTTTAAGATGCCAGTAATCCAAGAAGTGATGTCATGACATCACTTTTGGGTTACTAGATCCGAGACCCGAATGAAGCATCGGCTTTGTTCGGGTCTTCGGCCAGCCGGCGGGCATGCCGGCTGGTTGCCTGGGGCCTCCCGGTGGGACAGGAGAGCCCGGGTGAACGGCGGTGGGCGGCGTTAGGGGGGCGGGGATGTCCACTCTCTCTGTTTGTAATAACAGCCGAGTGGCTGCTGAGCCGCATCGGTTATTATTACAGTAAAGCCAACTGTCCGCTCTAAAGAATGGTACCGGGGTGATGCCTGAACCGGTAAAACCCCTTGATGCAATATCAGTCTAGTTTGCGACCTATACCGATATTTCAGAAAATGCTATTATGGGCCTGCTATAATCGGCCTTACTGATAATCGGTCAATCCCTAGATTGGAACGTCTCTAGAGAAATCTGATAATGGCTATACACCGACGCTCCCCATCCATGGCTATGCACTGACGCTCCTGATGGCGCTTGAGAGGTCCTGCAAAGAAGAATGGGAGAAACTGCCCAAAAATAGGTGTGCCAAGCATCATACTCCAAAAAGACTTGCGGCTGTAATTGGTGCCAAATGTGCTTCAACAAGGTATTAAGGCTGTGAATTCTCACCGTATCTACATGTGAATTTTTTTTTTTTTTTTACTAATTTGCAAAGATTACAAACAAACTTCTTTCACAATGTCATTGTATTGTTTGTAGAATTTTGAGGGAAAATAATGAATTTAATCCATTTTGGAATAAGGCTGTAACATTATTTGTGGAAAAGCGCTGTGAATACTTTCCGGATGCACTGGATGCCATTGTATTTTTGCTGCTTGCAAGCAGTGATTTCTGTAGTGACTATTCCTCATAAAACCTCTCCGCACCTTTGTAGTTCAGAAGGCATGTCTGTAAAATGTATGACTATTCAATTTCCTTTCGATTCTCCTTCGACTATGTTGTTCAAGGGCCGGCCTTAAAAATATTTAGGTTTGACCTCATATTCTATGATTTTGGTAAATGAAAAAGTCAATTGTACAAGAGAATTGTATAATGTATGGCCAGCCTATATTTACAACATCAATATTGTTCAGACTAATAGAATTATGTTAGAAATAATTAAAATAAAATGGGGAAATTAATATAAATGTTACATTTTCACAATAGATACACTTTTAAGTTCATCATAATTTTTCATGATGTACAATGTGCTATATATATTTCTGAGGGTTGCAGTATACATTGCATGCGCATATACTGTACATATATAAAAGTAATGTAAAAAAAAGTCTGACAGTCTTTAGGAGTAATTGAGAAGCATTACTTTCCTACTGTTTACATGAGATGTTTGGTCTCATTCCCAACAGTCTTTGCTGGTAAGTGATGCGAGCACAATAGAGCTACTAGATGCCATTGGAAGCCTAGTTCTGTTATCCTCTCTTTAAAAGGTCCTGAACTGTTCTACTGATGGTTTATTCTTGTTTGCTCTGTATCTCAGCTGTAAAACTTAAATGTTATGGTTTAAAAAAACAAAAATTACTAGCTACTTACATGAAGAGATGCATGCGTTTCTGCCGGTTGTGTTGAAAAAATACACTTAATTTTTAATGACGGTTTAACCACTTCAGCCCCGGAAGGATTTGCCCTTAAAAGACCAGAGCATTTTTTACAATTTGGCACTGCGCTGCTTTAATTGATAATTGCGCAGTCATGTAATGCTGTACCCAAACTAAATTTGAGTCCTTTTTTTCCCCCACAAATAGAGCTTTATTTTGGTGGTATTTGATCACCTCCTGCGATAAAAAAAATTTCAATAAACATATATTTATTGGTTTGCACAAAAGTTATAGTGTCTGCAAACTAGGATATGTTTTCTGGCATTTACGCAGCTTTTAGTTTGACTGCCCATCTCATTTCTTGAGGTGCAATAATGGACGGGCAGTACAAAATCCCCCCAAATGACCCCATTTTGGAAAGTAGACACCTCAAGGAATTTTCTGAGCACATGGGACAAAAAAATAAAATGTTCAAAGTTTCGGAAAAAAGGTTCTGAGTAGGGGGATACCACATGTGTGATACTTTTTCACAAAGTTGTCACTAAATGATATATTGCTCAAACATGCCGTGGGTATATTTGAAATTACACCCCAAAATACATTCTGCTGCTTCTCCGGAGTATGGGGATATATACATACAGACATGTGTGGCACTTTTTGGCAGTCTAGCCGCATACAGGACCTCGAAAACCAAGCACCGCTTTCAATTTTTCTAAGGGTGTACATTTTTGACTTTACTCCACACTACTTATCACAGTTTTGGAGGCCATGAAATGCTCAGATAGCACAACCCCCCCCCCCCATGACCCTATTTTGGAAAGTAGACACCCCAAGCTATTTGCTGAGAGGCATATTGAGTATTTTGCAGATCTCGCTGTTTCACAAAGTTTAAAGTTTTGAAAATTAGAAAAAAAGTTTTTTTTTTTTCCTTTTTCTTTCTTCATTGTCCAAAAAAGAATTGCAAAATACTCACCATGCCTAGACATTTCAGGGCCTCAAACTGCAATAGGTAGTGAGGAAGTGAAATCACCATTCTATGCCCTTAGAAATCCTGAAGGCGGTGATTGGTTTTTGGGGTCCTGTACGCGGCTAGGCTCAAAGTCCCACATATGGTATCCCCGTACTTAGGAGAACAGCAGAATGTATTTTGGGGTGTATTTCCACATATACCCATGGCATGTTCGAGCAATATATCATTTAGTGACAACTTTATACAAAAAAAAATAAATAAGTTTGTAATTTTCCCAAAACTTGTGGCAAAATATAAAATATTACATGGACTCAACATGCCTCTCAGCACATAGCTTGGGAAGTCTACTTTCCAAAATGGGGTCATTTAGGGGAGTTTTGTGCTATCTTGGCATTTCATGGCCTCTGAAACTGTGATGGTAGTGGGGAGTGAAATAAAAAATGTACGCCTTTGGAAATCCTGAAGGCGGTGATTGGTTTTCTGGGTTCTGTACGCGGCTAGGCTCCCAAAAAGTCTCACGCGTGGTATCTCCATACTCAGGAGAAGCAGCATAATGTATTTTGGGGTGTCATTTCCCATATACCTATGCCATGCGTGAGCAATATATAATTTAGTGACAACTTTGTGTGAAAAAAAAAAGTAATTTTCCCAAAACTTGTGGCAAAATATAAAATATTCCATGGACTCAACATGCCCATCAGCAAATAGTTTTGGGTTTCTAATTTCCAAAAAGGTCATTTGGGGGGGGGGGTTGAACTGTCCTGGCATTTTATGCACAACATTATGCCACACATCCCCCACTTGTCTAACCACTTGAAGACAAAAGCCCTTTCTGACACTTTTTGTTTGTTACTTTAAAACCCCAAACATTATATACCATATATACGTACATTTTTTTTGTGCTGAAAGTGCCCCCCTCGGCTTGTACTTGAGTCAAGCACTTTTCTGGTGCAAAGAATGACATTTTCCTAACCGACTTTCGGGCCCTGTATCTCTGGATCACTTGGTGCTAGGAACCCCAAATTTGGTGTGCAAACCCAGGGGAACTAGCACTACAACATATACAGCTGGGGTACCTAGCACCAAGTGGCCCCAAGATATGGGGCCCCAAAGTTGGTTCGGAAAATGTCATTCTCTGCTGCAGAAAAGTGCTTGACGTTTTCTGAACCGACTTTGGGGCCCCGTATCTCGGAGCCACTTGGTGCTAGGAACCCCAGCTTTGGATATGTTGTAGTGCTAGTTCCACTGAGTTTGCACTAGAGGTCGACCGATATGGGTTTTTCTCTGGCCGATGCCAAAGCCGATATTTAGAAATCGCGGTGGCCGATTATATGATGCCGTTTTTTTTGGGCCGATTATATTAGGCCGATTTTTTTTCTTTTTTACCTTCATCTCATAAAATGTAACAGTTAGACCCCTTTCACACTGGGGCGTTTTTCAGGCGCTTTTGGGGTAAAAATAGCGCCTGTAAAACGGCTCCCCTGCAGTCTGTGTGAAAGTTCGAGTGCTTTCACACTGAGGCGATGCGCTGGCAGGATGTTAAAAAAAAAAGTCCTGCCAGCAGCATCTTTGGAGCGGTGTATACCGCTCCTCCACCACTCCTGCCCATTGAAATGAATGCGCACCGCTGCTGAAGCGCCTGCAAAGCGTTTCGGCAGCAACGCTTCAGGGGCGCATTTAACCCCTTCTTCGGCCACTAGCTGGGTTATAAGCGCCCCGCTAGCAGCCGAATAGCGCCGCTAAAATGACGGTAAAGCGCAGCTAAAATTAACAGCATTTTACCGTCAACGCATGCCGGCTCCAGTGTGAAAGCAGCCTTAAGTAATAAGTGATACAGAAAATTTTTTATATTTAAACATTAAGGACATACATTCATCCCTATGGAGCGTCGGATGTCAGCGGTGACATGTCCGCTGACATCCGACCCCGCTCCGATCCGAAAAGTGTAACGGAGGAAAAACCTACTTTTCCATCCATTTTCGGATCGGGTGAGGACGGACACTACGGTCCGTCGTCATCCGATCCCCCCATAGGGGAGAGCGGCGCTCTGACAGGTCCGCCGCTGCACAGCGTGCAGCGATGCACCTGTCATCTTCCTGCTCAGCGGGGATCGGCTCCGCCGATCCCCGCTGAGCCAGCGGATGTTCACGGGGCGGATCATCACTGATCCGCCCCGTGAGAAAGAGGCCTTATTAAACAAAACAAACCTCCAAACAGTTCACTTTTATGTAGAATTAAAACAGGTAATCAAAACTTTTGGACGAAAAAAAATGGGCTAACTTTACTGCTTTTTTTTTTTTTTTTTTTTTTTAATTTCATTAGTGTATTTTAAAAAAAAAATGCGTTTGAAAGACCGCTGCGCAAATACCGTGTGACATAAAATATTGCAACAACCGCTATTTTATTCCCTAGGGTCTCTGCTAAAAAATATATATATATGTAATGTTTGGGGGTTCTAAGTGATTTTATAACAGAAAATACAGAATTTTTACTTGTAAGCAACAAGTGTCAGAAAAGATTTAGTCTTTAACCACTAGCCCACTGCCCATCGTCATATGACGTCCTGGGCTTTGGGTGGGTATATCTGAATGATGCCTGTAGTTACAGACATCATTCAGATATTGCCGGTTTCAGCCGGCGAATCTCTACACCATAGGAACGATCATAGCGGCCGTTCCGCCGCTTGATCGTTCCTATGGGAGGCGAGAGGGGACGTCCCCCCCTCCCGCCGCCCTCCGGTGCTTCTACCGACTCACCTCAGCGATCGGTGAGTCGGATAGCGGATCCGCCGGCGCCGGATGTAGATCATAGAGATTTCCGGCGGACCAGATGGTCCCCAGAGTCTCTATGATCGTCGGAGGCCGGGCGCGATGTTATGACGTCACGCCCGGCCTCTCCATTCAAAGAAACCGGCGCTTCGGCTTGGAAGCGGCGATCGTTTTATTTATTTTTTTTATTTCAGGCTTCCCAGCCTAGTGGTGAGATATGGTGTCTTATTGACCCCATATCTCACTATTAAGAGCACTTGACATGTCATATTGCTATTACAAGGGATGTTTACATTCCTTGTAATAGGAATAAAAGTGATCAATTTTTTTTTTCAAAAAAGTGTCAAAAAAAAATAAAAAAATATAATTAACAATAAAAAAAAATAAAAAAATTTTAAAGCGCCGCTGTCCCCGTGTGCTCGCACGCAGAAGCGAACGCATACGCAAGTCCCACCCACATATGAAAACGGTGTTCAAACCATACATGTGAGGTATCACCGCGAACGTTGGAGCAAGAGCAATAATTTTGGCCCTAGACCTCCTCTGTAACTCAAAACATGTAGCCAGTAAAAAAATTTAAAGCGTCGCCTATGGGGATTTTTAAGTACCGAACATTGGCGCCATTCCACGAGCGTGTGCAATTTTGAAGCGTGACATGTTAGGTATCTATTTACTCGGCGTAACTTCATCTTTCACAAAATGCAAAAACATTGGGCTAACTTTACTGTTTTTTTTTTTTTTTTTAAACACAAAACAGTTTTTCCCCCCAAAAAAACGCGTTCGAAAAATTCCTGCGCAAATACTGTGTGAGATAAAAAGTTGAAACAACCGCCATTGTATTCTCTAGGGTCTTTGCTAAAAAAACATATATAATGTTTGGGGGTTCTATGTAATTTTCTAGCAAAAAAAATAGATTTTTACATGTAGGAGTAAAGTGTCAGAATTGGCCTGGTATTGAGGTGGTTAAATGGTTAAACTGAAAACTTCTCCACAAGTTCAGTCTATTGATAAAAGAACCTGAAAGAGATACAATGTATCTTCTTATCAGACTTGGCAGGCTGCCCAGAGGAGGAGAGAAGAAAACTTCAGACAACTTGCAATTGACTTCAATTACAGAAGTCATTTGCAAGTCCCCCTGAATCGGCTTTTTTTATCAGCACGATGCCGATTAAGTACAAAAAGCCAAATATCGGCCGATATATCGGTCGACCTCTAGTTTGCACACCACATTTGGGGTCCCTAGCACCAAGTGGCCCCCAAGATACGGGGCCTCAAAGTCGGTCAACTGTGTCCATCTGCAGCAATGTCATTTCGGGACCCTTTGGGTCCAGAGACCCCAAATTTTGGCTGCAGCCAAGGGGCATGTAGGAACCCTTAACTACCGAGTTTGAAGTTTGGGGGACCTATGGCTGCAAATAGGCACAGTGAGGCATGCAAATGGGCACAGTGAGGCTGCAAATGGGCATTGTGGACCCTCTTTTCCACTTACAGTAGCTGCGCATTTCTCACCCTAGGCTTATACTCGTTTTCCCTGTTTTTTTGTGGTAAAATTAGGTGCCTCGGCTTATAATCGGGTCGGCTGATACTCGAGTATATACGGTATATTTTTTAAATGCAAGGGCCCTATACAGATTAAATTGGTGGGTGTTGCAACTTTTTTTTTTGCACAGTGTTTGCGCAGAGATTTTTCAAACGCAATTTTGAGTTTTAACCACTTAAGGACCAAGCCTCTTCCTGAGATTTGTTTACAAGTTAAAAACTTTTTTTTTTTTTTGCTAGAAAATTACTTAGAACCCCCGAACATTACTCATTTTTTTCCCCCTAACACCCTAGAGAATAAAATGGCGGTTGTTGCAATACTTTCTGTCACATCGTATTTGCGCAGCAGTCTTACAAGCACATTTTTTTGGGGGGAAAAATACACTTTTTTGAATTAAAAAAGGCTGCAAACTGTTGGTTGAAGTGTTTTACGAGGGGCCGAATTTTGTGGAGCCGATCGTATCCAGGGTCACCATGAGGACGACAGAGTTCATTATCATTGAAATTCATGAACCGCAAGATTTGCCCGTATCGCGTCCTGGTCATGGAAGCAGAGAACACGGGCTTATGGTGAATTGGGTCAGTGGTCATAGGCCCAGAAAGGTCTTAACCACTTAAGGACCGAGCCTCTTTCTGCGATTTGTTGTTTACACGTTAAAAAGTTTTTTTTTTTGCTAGACAATTACTTAGAACCCCCAAACATATATTTTTTTCTAACACCCTAGAGAATAAAATGGTGGTCCTTGCAATACTTTCTGTCACTCCGTATTTGCGCAGCGGTCTTACAAGCGCACTTTTTTTTGGGGGGGGAAAAAAAATACACTTTTTTGAATTAAATAAGACAACAGTAAAGTTAGCCCAATTTTTTTTTTATATTGTGAAAGATAATGTTACACTGAGTAAATTGATGCCCAACATGTCACGCTTTGAAAATTGCGCCCGCTCGTGGAATAGCGTCAAACTTTTACCCTTAAACGCTTCAGCCCCGGAAGATTTTACCCCCTTCCTGACCAGAGCACTTTTTGCGATTTGGCACTGCGTCACTTTAACTGACAATTGCGCAGTTGTACGATGTTGCAGCCAAACAAAATTGACGTCCTTTTTTCCCCACAAATTGAGCTTTCTTTTGGTGGTATTTGATCACGTCTGCGGTTTTTATTTTTTGCACTATAAACAAAAAAAGAGCGACCGATAGAAACCGCTGCCGATAAGTGATCTCGCGGCGAATCCACCGGAGAGACCACTGTTATTGGAAAGAGGACCGCCGCTGAAGAGGATACTAGGGTTATGGTAGCTAGCTGCTGTCATAACAAAGATATCCCTCTTCAAAGTTAGAACGTATATCGCCGTGCGGCGGTCCGGAAGTGGTTAATGCACTAAAACACACCATATTGCCCAAATGTTTAGTAAAATATAAAAAATCATTTTATGCTAAGTACATAGATACCAAACACGACATGCTTTAAAATTGCGCACATCCGTGCAGCGGCGACAAACTACATACATTTTTAAAAGCCTTTACAGGTTACCACTTTAGATTTACAGAGGAGGTCTACTGCTAGAATTACTGATCTGGATCTGACGTTCGCGGTGATACCTCACATGCATGATGCATTTGCTGTTTACATACGAGACGAGACCGACGCTTGCGTTCGCCTTTGCGAGCACGGGGGACAGGAGTGCTTTTTTATTTTACACTTTTCCTTTATTTTTATTTTTTTTTATCATTTTTATTATCACAGGGAAAACCGAAACAGGGCACCGGTTGCCGTAGGTAGAGCCGCACCCAGGGTATGGAAGCGTGCGGCATGGGATCAGCTGAGATCCATGTTGTCGGGCGCAGGGCCAGACCTAGGCCGGAGGGGGTGGGAGGGGGTGGGGGAAGGTTTGGGGAAGGGGTTTTTTGGGGGGGCGGGGGAGGGCATGGGGGGGGGGGGGCTTGGGGAGGGAGGGGATGGGTGGGTAGGGACCCTGCTGGGATGTGAACAAATTTCCCTTGTAAAGCTGGTGGTGGTAGGTAGACAAAACCCCCCAATAGATCAGAAAAAATTATGGAGTTAAACTTTTTTTCTTATAATGTGAAGGGCCTGAACTCCCCGGTGAAGAGGCACAAAGTGTTAAAAGAGTTGCATCATTATAGAGCGAATGTGGTATTCCTCCAGGAGACTCACCTTGCCCAGGATACAAACATTAGGTTATACTCCTCAGCTTTACCGGTCTGGTATTATAGTGATTCTCCCACAAGGAGAGCTAAGGGAGTTGCAATTGGCTTCTCAAGGTCGGTTAATTTCATCCTAATTAACAGATTGGCTGACCCGGAGGGACGTTTTCTGTTTCTGAAGGGTAAGCTGGGCGGTAAAGTAATGACTTTAGCCAATGTGTATTGCCCGAACAAAAATCCAACTGTTTTCTTGAAGCAGGTGTTGGACAATCTGAGGGAGTTTAAAACAGGGGAGGTAGTTTTGGCAGGAGACTTTAATTTTTGTCTTAATCCTGCTCTGGATAGTACGTCCCGGGCACAGGGGACAAGCGGGGTTCAACTAAAGAAAATCGGGCGTAAGCTGCACCAATGCCACATTATGGATGTGTGGAGAGTGCAGCATGCAAAGGTAAAAGACTACACCTTCTTCTCCCCTGTGCACGGGACGTACTCAAGATTAGATTACATCATGGCTGACCATAGTTTATTGGATTTGGTGGAGGAAACCAGAATAGGGATTACCACGCTTTCGGACCATGCGCCGATTTCAATGAGGATCAGGCTACCGGGGCCTCATCGACAACCATTCTCATGGAAATTAAACGAAAGTTTATTAAAAGATGATAACACGGCAGAATTAGTACAGAAAGAGATCGATTTTTTTTATAAGGCTAATGAAAGGGGAGAAATAGCATCCTCTATACTGTGGGAGGCCTTTAAGGCATATATTAGAGGGATCCTTATATCCATTGGGGCAAAGGAAAAAAAAGAGAGATCAAAAAGAAGGGAACAACTTATAGAGGAAATACATTTACTGGAACAACAACATAAAAAACATAAGGGACACCATCGGGATAGCTTCCACCAGTTGACCATCAAAAGGGAGGAGTTAAGGGATTTTCTGGAACAGGATTCGAGGAGGTCATTAAATAAAATAACAAGAGACAGGTATTTTTGGGGAAACAAGTCAAGTAAGCACCTTGCAAGGCTATTAAAAAGTAAGAGAGACCCAAACTTCATCGAAAAAGTCCAAAATAAAAAGGGTGAGACAGTATTCACAACTAAAGGTATAGCAGAAGAGTTCAGGAAATATTATGAGGCACTCTATACAGTAGGTCAAAAGGGACACCTAGAGCAGACAAAGGGTAGGAGGGTCGAGGAATTTCTAAGTGAAGCAGGGCTGACAAGGCTGGCGGAAGGAGACAGGACAGACATGGATAGACCTATAACTGAAGCTGAAATTTACTCCGCATTAAAGGATTCTCCAGCAGCAAAGAGCCCGGGCCCAGACGGGTTCACTACTTTTTTTTTAAATAAATATAAAGAAACCTTGGTGCCAAAGCTCTGCCATTGCTGGAATGATCTAGGTACCAAAAGTGTGATGGGGGAGCATTCCTTGTCCGCAACTATTACCCTGATACTAAAAGAGGGAAAAAATAATATGTTGTGCTCCAGCTATAGGCCTATTGCCCTTCTAAACGCGGATACCAAATTATACGCTAAGGTCTTGGCGGGCAGGCTGAAGGACAAAATGACTACTCTGGTACACCCAGACCAAGTGGGGTTTGTCCCGGGTAGAGAGGGGAGGGACAATGGAGTTCGCTCGCTTCTCCTCCTCGAGTCTGCCAAGTCTGGTGGGTCCCCAGCTCTATTCCTGTCAATGGATCCAGAAAAAGCGTTCGACAGGGTAGACTGGGGACTCATGATTAAAACATTGGAATATCTGGGAGTTGGCCCAAGATTTTTTGCTTGGGTCAGAATGTTGTATAATCACCCGCCAACATCCGTTAAGGTTAACGGGGTCCTCTCAAGGCCATTTAAGATGGAGAATGGAACTAGGCAAGGGTGTCCATTGTCTCCCCTATTATTCATCTTAACCTTGGAACCCTTGCTGGCGACTATCCGAAAAAACCCAGACTGTAGTGGGATAAGGATAGGAACCGAGGAACATAAGCTAGCGGCGTATGCCGATGATGTCCTTTTCTATATTACGAATCCCCGGATATCGATTCCAAACTTGCTGCAGATTTTAAAAAGATATGGTGACATCTCAAATTTTAAGGTAAATCTCAGCAAGTCTGAAATCTTAAATATTAACATAGACAAACAGGAAGAAGAAAAACTTTCAGGGGAATTCCACTTCCCCTGGAGAAGGGAGATAAAATATTTAGGAGTTAAACTATCCAACTCTCTGAAGAAATTGTATTCAATTAACTATATACCCTTATTGAATTTAATTAAGCAAGAAATACAAAAAATGTCCACGCGACCACTCTCTCTGTTTGGCCGCGTAAATACAATAAAAATGGTGTTGGCCCCGAAAATCCTCTATAAATTTCAGATGCTTCCAATTTCCCTACCACAGCCATATTTGAGAGCCTTGCGAGGCCTAATGGCAAAGTTTGTCTGGGGTAATAAAAAGCCACGAATAGCATATAAGGTCCTGATTAGGGGTAAAATACAGGGTGGGCTTGCCCTACCGGACTTTAGTAAATATTATAAATCAGTGATGCTTTCACGGGTGATGGACTGGTCAAAGTCGACATCAGAAAAAAGATGGGTTAATATCGAACATAGTTTAAGTAGCACACACTTAGGGCACACTATATGGAATCCCCCAAAATACAGAGCACTTAGCACAAACACATCGGATATAACACTTAATACACTAAAATTATGGGATCAGATTCACACTCAAAATAAATGGAGTTATAATTCTCCTCTGATTTATTTGAGGGATAATAGATTCTTTGAACCCGGGATGAGGGAGGTGGGGGGGAATTGGATTAAGAACGTTAATACACAATTAAAAGACGTAATTAAAGAAGGGAAAATTCGCACATTTCACGATTTGAAAACTGAGACAGATTTAATGAAGATTGATGAGTGGCGGTACATCCAGCTGACACATTTTTTAAAGAATCTTCAGAAACCACTCAGAGGCGAAGAAGATTATAGGCCGTTTGAGCAGCTTTGTTTGAGAAAGGAATCCAGAAATATCATTTCTCGGCTGTATAAAATTTTAATGACTAGTGAGGAGCTGGATGTGCCTCCCTACATCAGGAAATGGGAAAGGGAATTGGGGACACAATGTAGTAATCACGTGATAGGGAAAATCCTGAAAATGCTGCATACCTCCTCAGTGAGCACGAGGATGACGGAAACAAATTTCAAGTGCTTGGCAGGGTGGTATGCGACCCCAGACAAACTTAGCAAATTCCAACCGGAGAAATCGGGGGAATGTTGGAGAGGGTGTAAAAATATTGGCACAATGGCCCATATATGGTGGGAGTGTCCCACCATCAAAGTGTATTGGAAGAAAATTATACACCTAATAAAAGAAATTACTAATAAGACGATCCAAGAAGACCCATGGATCTGTTTATTCCATGGGACTGAGGAGGCAATCAAGCAATATAAAACATCGATAGTTCCCATTTTGTTGGATACTGCCAAGAGTCAGATTCCCAAAAAATGGATGGAGCCTGAGAGCCCTAAAATTTGTGAATGGTTGCTCTCTGTCAATGAAATTTATTTAATGGAGAGTGAGGAGGGTGCCGAAGCAGAGTTTGAGGAGGGGACTGAACCAAAAGATAAATGGGCAGGGTGGCGAAGGTATAAGAGTACCTGGAGCTATGTGGAGGAGATTACTGGTTAAACGGGTATAAAACAAGGGAACTAGGTGAGGGAATTAGGTTATTGAATTATATTACTGTAACTCAGCAGGTCTGGGAAGGGAGGGGGGGTGGGTATTTGGTTTTTTTTGTTCTTTTTGTTTCTCTCTTAAGTTGGGGGTCATTAAAGATGGATTTTATTTATATGTATGTCAATATATGGATTTTTGTATTTTGAAAATATAAATAAAGAATTGAAAAATACTGAATATAAAAAAAAAAAAAAAAAAAAAAAAAAAAAAAAACAGGGAAAATGGGGTATATTAGACTCTAGATCTCTCCTTTGCCCTCAAACATCTGTCCACACTAAGATTGGTGTGATAACATGCTTTCCCAATGGCGCTTTTATATCTGGCGAATCCGAAGTCATGAAATGCACGTAGCTTCCCGTTTCTTGGGCTATAGAGATGATTGGAGCTGTTCTGGTCTCTGTTCAGCTCTATGGTCAGCTGGGGGAACCACCGGCTGCATTGTCGGGTTCCACATCGGAACAGGAAAGCACGGGAAAACCATGTAAGACGGCGGGGGGACGTTCCCTCCCACTGCTTGTAAAAGCAGTCTAACGGCAGATTGACCGCTAGGTTTGCTTTTACATGAAAGCCAACTGCCGGCTGAAAAGAACGATAGGAAGATACCGAAACCTGCAGGCATCATTCTGGTATAACCATGCAATACTCACATACCAGTACGTCGCTGGTCCTTTTTGGGCATATATTGTAATGATTTTTACAGGCTGCACGAAAAAAAGAGATTGATCATTGCATCCACCCACTTCTGATAGGCATGCATGCACCGTGTTTTTTTTTTTTTTAAACTGTTGTGGTGAAATCACCTCCTACAACCCTGTTGCTGTCAAAATAAATAAATCCGTGCTGCAGCTGAATGGGGTACCTGAAAAGCAAACAATGGTAACAATAAAACATTAACTCAATAAAAACGTTTTTTTTATTGCAATCTGTGCCAAAAAAAAAGAGTAAAAAATATATGCCAAAGCATGGAACAATCTGCCCCTAATGTTCGGGGCAAATCGCCCCTCCACCCCTGCTCCCATGCTTAGACATATATGCTCATTTTTTTTTTTTTTTTTAACTGTGGTGGTGAAATCACCTTCTTACAGAAATGGAGTCACTGATTTACGTATCGTGAGAGCAAACGCTGTTGCTAAAAAAACATAGTGATAAAACATAGTAACAATAAAACCTTGCTCTATTGTATTTTATGCTGCAATAACAACAGAGAGAGAACAAAAAAAAAAAACTATTTTTGGCTTTTTTAAAATTTTATATTCATTTTTTTATATTGAACACTTTTATTTGTAACTGTAAATGTTCCAGGTTCCGATCTCTCAAAATGTGATGTCATCTTTAGAGACCCTGTATTAGTGTGGCCTAGGACTGTGCAGTGCTGTACCGTACTCTAATACTCCACTAGTGTGTGGTAGCGATGGAAACGTTCACGGATGCAGAAACCTGGTTGGTCAGGACAGGGACATTCGGTAGGGGTACCAGGGAGGACATACAGAAAATGCCTCTCATGCACCCAGCTCACTGCATTTACATTGTGAAGTTGGGGCACAGCACCATCTGGAAACAGAGGGGCTGTGATCATCTCTTCCTGGAATTTAACCACTTTCCGACCGCCTCACGCCTATATACGTGAGCAGAATGGCACGGGCAGGCAAAATCACGTACCTGGTACGTGATTGCCTTCCCGCAGGCGGGGGGACCGATCGGACCCCCCCCTGGTGCCAGCGGCGGTCGGCATTTGGCAGCGATCAGAGATGAGGGGGAGGCCATCCGATCGTGGCCCCCCCCTCGCGATCACTCCCAGCCAATGAGAAACATCCTCTGCCTCTGTATAGTACACAGAGGCAGAGGATGTGATGTCATCTCTCCTCGGCTCGGCAGTTTCCGTTCCGGCGCCGAGGAGGGAAGACATGTGAGTAAGTGTAAAACACACACACACACACACAGTAGAACATGCCAGGCACACTAAACACCCCCCCCCATCACAAACTGACACCAAGCTGTTTTCTCTTTTTTTTTTTTTTTTTTCCTGATTACTGCACTGCTGTCAGTTTGTGACAGTTAGAAGTGGTAGGACAGTTAGGGTTAGCCCCCTGTAGGTCTAGGATACCCCCCTAACCCCCCCTAATAAAGTTTTAACCCCTTGATCACCCCCCCGTCACCAGTGTCGCTAAGCGATCATTTTTCTGATCGCTGTATTAGTGTCGCTGGTGACACTAGTTAGGGACGTAAATATTTAGGTTCACCGTCAGCGTTTTATAGCGACGGGGACCCCCATATACTACCTAATAAATGTTTTAACCCCTTGATTGCCCCCTAGTTAACCCTTTCACCAGTAATCACCATATAACCGTTACGGGTGACGCTGGTTAGTTTATTTTTTACAGTGTCAGGGCACCCGCCGTTTATTACCGAATAAAGGTTTAGCCCCCTGATCGCCCGGCGGTGATATGCGTCGCACCAGGCAGCGTCAGATTAGCGCCAGTAGCGCTAACACCCACGCACGCAGCATACGCCTCCCTTAGTGGTATAGTATCTGAACACATCAATATCTGATCCGATCAGATCTATACTAGCGTCCCCAGCAGTTTAGGGTTCCCAGTGTTAGCGGGATCAGCCCAGATACCTGCTAGCACCTGCGTTTTGCCCCTCCGTCCAGCCCAGCCCACCCAAGTGCAGTATCGATCGATTGATCACTTACAAAACACTAAACACATAACTGCAGCGTTCGCAGAGTCAGGCCTGATCCCTGCGATCGCTAACAGTTTTTTTTGTAGCGTTTTGGTGAACTGGCAAGCACCAGCGGCCTAGTACACCCTGGTCGTAGTCAAACAAGCACTGCAGTAACACTTGGTGACGTGACGTGGCGAGTCCCATAAGTGCATTTCAAGCTGGTGAGGTGGCAAGCACAAGTAGTGTCCCGCTGCCACCAAGAAGACAAACACAGGCCCGTCGTGCCTATAGTGCCCTTCCTGCTGCATTCGCCAATCCTAATTGGGAACCCACCACTTCTGCAGCGCCCGTACTTCCCCCATTCACATCCCCAACCAAATGCAGTCGGCTGCATGAGAGGCATTTTTATGTCCTCCCGAGTACCCCTACCCAACAAACCCCCCAAAAAAGAGGTTGTGTCTGCAGCAAGCGCGGATATAGGCGTGACAAACAAAAATTTAAAAAAATAGTAGTTTTATTGTTCTCTCTCTCTCTCTCTCTATTGTTCTGCTCTTTTTTACTGTATTCTATTCTGCAATGTTTTATTGTTATTATGTTTTATCATGTTTGCTTTTCAGGTATGCATTTTTTTATACTTTACTGTTCACTGTGCTTTATTGTTAACCATTTTTTTGTCTTCAGGTACGCCATTCACGACTTTGAGTGGTTATACCAGAATGATGCCTGCAGGTTTAGGTATCATCTTGGTATCATTCTTTTCAGCTAGCGGTCGGCTTTCATGTAAAAGCAATCCTAGCGGCTAATTAGCCTCTAGACTGCTTTTACAAGCAGTGGGAGGGAATGCGCCCCCCCCCCCCCAATGTCTTCCGTGTTTTTCTCTGGCTCTCCTGTCTCAACAGGGAACCTGAGAATGCAGCCGGTGATTCAGCCAGCTGACCATAGAGCTGATCAGAGACCAGAGTGGCTCCAAACATCTGTATGGCCTAAGAAACCGGAAGCTACGAGCATTTTAGGAATTAGATTTCGCCAGATGTAAACAGCGCCATTGGGAAATTGGGGAAGCATTTTATCACACCGATCTTGGTGTGGTCAGATGCTTTGAGGGCAGAGGAGAGATCTAGGGTCTAATAGACCCCAATTTTTTCAAAAAAGAGTACCTGTCACTACCTATTGCTATCATAGGGGATATTTACATTCCCTGAGATAACAATAAAAAGGATTTAAAAAAAAAAATGAAAGAAACAGTTTAAAAATAAGATAAAAAAGCAAGAAAAAAAAAAAAAAAAGCACCCCTGTCCCCCCTGCTCTCGCGCTAAGGCGTACGCAAGCGTCGGACTGGCGTCAAATGTAAACAGCAATTGCACCATGCATGTGAGGTATCGCCGCAAAGGTCATATCGAGGGCAGTAATTTTAGCAGTAGACCTCTGTAAATCTAAAGTGGTAACCTGTAAAAGCTTTTAAAAATGTATTAATTTTGTTGCCACTGCACGTTTGTGCGCAATTTTAAAGCATGTCATGTTTGGTATCAATGTACTCGGCCTAAGATCATCTTTTTTATTCCATCAAACATTTGGGCAATATAGTGTGTTTTAGTGCATTAAAATTTAAAAAAGTGTGTTTTTTCCACAAAAAATGCGTTTGAAAAATCGCTGCGCAAATACTGTGTGAAAAAAAAAAATGAAACACCCACCATTTTAATCTGTAGGGCATTTGCTTTAAAAAAATATATAATGTTTGGGGGTTCAAAGTAATTTTCTTGCAAAAAATTCATGTAATCAAAAAGTGTCAGAAAGGGCTTTGTCTTCAAGTGGTTAGAAGAGTGGGTGATGTGTGACATAAGCTTCTAAATGTTGTGCATAAAATGCCAAGACAGTTCAAAACCCCCCCAAATGACCCCATTTTGGAAAGTAGACAACCCAAGCTATTTGCTGAGAGGCATGTCGAGTCCATGGAATATTTTATATTGTGACACAAGTTGCGGGAAAGAGACAATATATATATATTTTTTTTTTGCACAAAGTTGTCACTAAATGATATATTGCTCAAACATGCCATGGGAATATGTGAAATTACACCCCAGAAATACATTCTGTTGCTTCTCCTGAGTACGGGGATACCACATGTGCGAGACTTTTTGGGAGCCTAGCCATGTACGGGACCCCGAAAACCAAGCACCGCCTTCAGGCTTTCTAAGGGCGTAAATTTTTGATTTCACTCTTTACTGCCTATCACAGTTTCGGAGGCAATGGAATGCCCAGGTGGCACAACCCCCCCCCCCCCCCAAAATTTTGGAAAGTAGACACACCAAGCTATTTGCTGAGAGGTATAGTGAGTATTTTGCAAACCTCACTTTTTGTCACAAAGTTTTGAAAATTGAAAAAAAAATGTTTTTTCTTTTCTTTCTTCATTTTCAAAAACAAATGAGAGCTGCAAAATACTCACCATGCCTCTCAGCAAATAGCTTGGGGTGTCTACTTTCCAAAATGGGGTCATTTGGGGGGGTTTGTGCCACCTGGGCATTCCATGGTTTCTGAAACTCTGATAGGCAGTGAAGAGTGAATTTAAAAATTGACGTACGCGGCTAGGATTTTTTTAATAACAAAAAGTAGAAAATATAATTTTTTTTCAAAATTTTCGGTCTTTTTCCGTTTATAGCGCAAGAAATAAAAACGGCAGAGGTGATCAAATACCATCAAAAGAAAGCTCTATTTGTGGGAAGAAAAGGACGCAAATTTCGTTTGGGTACAGCATTGCATGACCGCGCAATTAGCAGTTAAAGCGACGCAGTGCCAAATTGGAGAAAGTCCTCTGGTCTTTAGGCAGCATAATGGTCCGGGGCTGAAGTGGTTAAACAAGAACTTAACTTGTCAGATATCTAACGCAGAGGGCTTGAAAGACCCTGTTGAGAAGAAATTGGAGTCATTAAAGGCTTCCTTTTCTTTGGCCTGTTAAGCTATTCTGACAGCTGTTGCAGCAATTGGTATCTGCAAGTCCTTAAAGGATCAGGTCAAACGGCCTGATATGCCTAACCAGGATGATGATCTGCCTGAAAGTAAGACAGATATTTCTCAAGCGCTGTGTTTTGCTATTGATGCCTATAAGGATTCAATACAGCAGGTTTCTCATTTGGTTCTCTCGTCTGTACATATGCGCAGACTCTTGTGGCTTAAGAACTGGTCAGCTGAGCTTCCTTGTAAAAAGTTTTTGGCAGGTTTCCCTTTTCATGCAGAATGTTTGGTGATCATTTGGACAAATGTATCCAAAAGATTTCCGGAAGGAAGTGTCCTCTACTTCCTGTGAAGAAAAGCACCAGACGTTCCTCGTTGAAAACCTCAGGGACTGCTTCCTCAAATGTCTTGGCGTCAAGGCGGTTCCACCGCCAACAGGGCGCTAGGGCCAGAAGAAGCCCAGTGTCCAAGATTCTTCTAAACCCAGCACCAAGCCCTCCTTTTGAGGGAACGCCTCCACTCCATCGAGTGGGGGGGAAGGCTGCTGCACTTTCTCGTTTGCCTCTCTTGTCTGTACAGACTCTTGTGGCTTAAGAACTGGTCAGCCGAGCTTCCTTGTAAAAAGTTATTAGCAGGTTTCAATTTTCATGGGGAATGTTTATTTGATGATCATTTGGAGAAATATATCCAAAAGATTTCTGGAGGGAAGAGTTCTCTACTTCCTGTGAAGAAAAGCACCAGTTGCGCCTCGTTTAAAACCTCAGGGACTGCTTCCTCCAATGTCTCAGCGTCAAAGCGATTCCGCCGCCAACAGGGCGCTAGGGCCAGGGTCAGGGCCAGAAGAAGCCCTGGTTTCAAGATTCTTCTAAACCCAGTACTAAGCCCTCCTTTTGAGGGGACGCCCCCACTCCATCGAGTGGGGGGAAGGCTGCTGCACTTTGCGGACATTTGAAGAACAATTAAGGACGAGTGGGTCACCTCAATTATATGTTGCGGTTACAGGCTGGAGTTGCGGGGTTTTCCCCCTCAGAGGTTTTTAAGATCCAGCGTTCCCTCGGATCCTCCAAAAAGAAACTTGTTTCTTCAGGCACTACGTCATCTAGTACATTAAGGAGTGATTGTAGAGATTCCGGTATCCAAAAAAGGCACAGGGTTTTATTCAAACCTGTTTTCGGTTCAGAAACCAAACGGGGACAAAAGGCCCATTTTGGACCTAAGATCCCTGAACAAGTATCTACTGATACAGTCCTTTGGAGTGCGGCTACTACTGAGCGGACAGACTCTATCCAGAGGGGAAACTTTCTAGCCTCCATTGATATTAAGGATGCGTGTTTACACATACCTATCTTTCAGCCTCATCAGAGGTTCCTACGTTTTGCAGTAGAGGAACGTCATTTTCAGTTTGTGGCTCTACCCTTCGGGTTGGCTACAGCTCCCCGTGTGTTCACAAAGGTCCTAGTATCAGTACTGGGTCTTTTAACCATTGCCCGCCCTATAGCGGATTGACGTCCGGGAAGTGGTTCCGTTATCCTGACTGGGCGTCATATGACGTCCAGCAGGAAAACATGCCGCAACGCCCACGTGTGGGGCGCGCATCGCGGTGATCGGTGAAGCGGTGTGTCAGCCTGACACACCGATCTTGGTAAAGAGCCTCCAGCAGAGGCTCTTTACCACGTGATCAGCCGTGTCCAATCACGGCTGATCACGCTGTCAATAGGAAGAGCCGTTGATCGGCTTTTCCTCACTCGCGTCTGACAGATGCCAGTAGAGGAGAGCCGTTCAGCGGTTCTCCTGACAGGGGGGGTCTGCGCTGATTATCAGCGCAGCCCCCCCTCAGGTCACCACACTGGACCACCAGGGATCGCCACTAGGACCACCAGGGAAGGGGCAACATGTGGATTGCCAGGTATGTACCCCATGGCAATCCACATGTGCCCAATCTGTGGCAATCAGTGCCCACAAATGGGCACTGATTGGCACCATTATGTTTTTGTCATGCCCATCAATGCCACTAATAAATTTATCAGTGCCACCTGTCATTGCCCATCTGTGCCACCTGTCTGTGCCCACCAGTGGCACCTATCAGTGCCCATCAGTGCCATCCATATGTACAAATCAGTGCCACCTACGAGTGCCCATCAGTCCCACCTATCAGTGCTCATCGGTGCCACCTCATTGGTGCCCATCAGTGCCGCTGTATCAGTGCCCGTCCGTGCAGAAGAAAACTTACTTATTTGCAAAAAATGAAACAGAAACAGAAAAACTTGTTTTTTAAAAAAAAAATTTGGTCTTTTTGTATTTGTTGCGCAAAAAATAAGAACCGCAGAGGTGATCAAATACCACCAAAAGAAAGCTCTATTTGTGGGAACAAAATGATAAAAAATTTGTTTGGGTACAGTGTTGCATGACCGCGCAATTGTCATTCAAATTGCGACAGCGCTGAAAGCTGAAAATTGGTCTGGACGGGAAGGTGTCTAAGTGCCTGGTATTGAAGTGGTTAGGGGCCAAGGGATCCTAGTGCTCGGGTATCTGGAAGCCCTCCCTCCTGCTCAGAGATCACTCATTACAGGCTCTAGAACAGAGCATAATAGACACAGTGCGGTATTTGAAAAGCTTAGGCTGGTTCATCAATATCGAAAAGTCAGCCTTGAAACCAGCTCAAAGTCTAAAGTAAGGTCTGATCCTA